>PVKM010002481.1:30746-64506 GCA_004027735.1 Carollia perspicillata | reverse complement strand
AAATAATGAGTGACTCTCTCAAATAAGCTAGTGAGGGGACTTGTGGGCTTGTGGGACCTCTGTCTGGGAGGGCAGAACTGCCACAGCCGTGCGCGTGGAAGAGCCAGGAGAGGACTGAGAAGAAAGAAATGTGCTTTCAAGGAAGAAGAAGGTCACTGTTGACTTTAGGACACAGATGTGATCGCCTTAGGCTTTGGGGATATTTTTATAAAGTGTTAAAATTTTAGAAATCGTCAATACCACTTTAAATATAAAAATTGTAGAATTACTAGGCCTTAGCCTTTTTATTCACAATTAACTACTCCCATGTTGCAGATAATAAATAATGGATCCTTTCCATTATGCACTTGACCGTGGCATTGGGACAAATGATTCTAAGAACTTTTTTATTGCATCTGATCTTTCTATGTCTTGATGTGAGCTTGCATGTACATACAGAAAACCCATCGCGTTATATTGTGTGTTTTGGCAGTTTAAACACTGACCTAATACGAGTTTATCCTCTATGATTTGAAGTACTGTCATACCAAATGCTCCTTTTAATTTTTGTCTTCTTTTTTTTAACCAAGACATTTTTCTGAGACTAGTGGTTGGCAGAACCTGACATTATAGTTTCTAAAAATTAGGACTGGGGTAACTGAAATTATTCATAAAAATGACAGGAAACTTGTGGTTTCTGAAGACTATATAGCTTTTTCTACCTCTATCTTAATTGAGCATATAATGATATAATTCAGAAATTACGAAACTTTTTTTAAAAAGATGAAATAAATCAGGTATAATCAATCCCCATCAGCCCGGGGGGATTGAAAATCTGATATTTTTTATATGTTGTAAATCTGATATGTTTTCTCAAATGCTTATTGTTTTCTAGAATCTCAGTGTACATACATGTTTTCTTCCTAAATTTTTTCTTTGTTCTAAAACAAAAGGCAAATAAATAGGAGACTTTAAGATAGACATAGATAATATGAAGAAAATGAAGGAGAGTAAATACAGAGTGTGTAGTCAGAAGAGATCTCATGAAAATACTGTCTGAGATGGAACCCAGCTGACAAGAAAGGAGCAGCCTTGGGAAGATCAGCCAGAGCATTCCTCACACATGAGGCAACAAGTTCAAGGACCAGGACACCAGGACAGGAATGACCTTTGTTTGAGGAACAGAAGGTGGCCCATGTGGTAGAGCAAATGAACAAGAGGGGCGTGGTGGGAGCTGAGTTCAGGGAAGGAGAGTGAGTGTGTGTGTGTGTGTGTGTGTGTGTGTTATGGAGGGAGAATCCTGTGGGACCTCACAGGACATAGTAAGATTTTTATTCTTGGTCTAAGAGCAATATGAAGCTATTGCAAAATTTTAAACAGGGCAGTGAGATGTCTGACCTAGGTTTTTAAAGAATACTCCGGTCAGGAAAGACACTGTATGGAAATTATTTGTGCATGAGTGAGGACAAAGGCTGAGGACAGACTCCCAACTCGTGCTGGCTTAACCACTGCAAACCACGTGTCAGGAACACTCCTGCAAGTGGCAAGTAGAGAGGTTTAGGCGGGGCTGTATATCCAGGGCTCCAGAGCATGTCCTCAAGTCTTTCTTTTCTCATTCTCTTGAAAGTTGCCTCCACCCTCTTCCTCTGCACTTCTCAACCCAGCCAGCAGGGGGGACAGCTGCCAACAGCCCAAGGTCATTCAAAAGGAAGAGAGAACATCTATTTACTTTCGCTTTGGAAAAATCTGTGAAAGGACTCAAACTGGCCAGGCAAGCAAAAGTATTCTTCCTTAGACCAATTTCCATGCCTGGGGGAATGTTACATTGTCACTAGTCCCATCTGAGTCACATGCTCACCAGTTAACAGAGAGGAGGTCGGGCCACCAGGATAACACGGGGTTGGGAAAGATTCTCCAAAGGAAAGGGATGTTGTTATCAGAAGGAAATTGGTAAGCATGCTGGACAAAGGAGGGGAAAAACTCAAAACAATAGCTGCACTGTGCGGTCATTTGATTTACGTGGTGATCTAATTTTTTGCTGAATAATATCCCACCATATGTGTTTCATTCATCCATTAATTTTTGTTCAAGCCACCATTGAAAAGTTCTGGGCCAATTCCTATTGTTATGCAATTGGTTGCTTCCAATCTTTTATAATCATAAATAACATTCCATGACTATCCTAGTGCATCTGGTTTTTTTCTTGCATTTTCTTCATCTTCAGCATAAGGATCCTGGATAAAAGGGCATGAGATACTTTTCTCCTCTTGATACATTTTATCAAATGTATTACTCTCTAAAAGGTTGTGTCACTAGAAATGCACAGCATATTTCTTTTTCTGTCCCCTCCACATTAATAATATCCTAACTCTTTAATATTGCCAATTTAATAGGAGAAAATGATGGGGTTTTTTGTTTGTTTGTTTTAAAATCACAACTATAGGTGAACATTTTTGTTTAAAACTAATTGCCCTGACTGGTGTGGCTCAGTGGATTGAGCACCATCTGCAAACCAAAGGGTCGCTGGTTCGATTCCCAGTCAGGGCACATGCCTGGGTTGCAGGCCAGGTCCCCAGTGAGGGGTGCGTGAGAGGCAACCACACATTGATGTTTCTCTCTCTCTAATCTCCCTTCATCCCCCTCTCTCTAAAAATAAATTAATTAAAAAAAGCTAATTATAGTAGCTCTTCTGTAAATGTTCTGACATGCCCTTTGCTGAGTTTCCTATGATCTTAGTTATTTTGTAACTATTTATCTGAACTCTTTACAGGAAATAGTGTCTTTCCATAAGTGAGTATTTCCTAGTTTGCTGTTTGTAAGTAACTTTAAAAATTACTACTGTTCATACGTTGTCAGTTTTTTGTTTCTTTTATTGTTTTCAAGCTTGGAAATTCATACTTTTCCAGAGTCTTGAAAAATACTTAATTCTTGTTTCTTTTAGCTTACCTAAAGCTTGACTTTTCTTTTTCCTCTCTTTACATATTCTAAATTTTTTTTATTTATGATGTGAGGTGAAAGTATGAGTTGATTTTTCTTCCAATGACTAGCTGTTCAGCCCATTACAATTTAGAGAAAGATTCCTCCCCCCCAATTGATTTGTGATACAACTCTTAACGGGTGTTTTACACATCCTAGAATCCATTTACAGGCAGGTGTTCCATTAAGAGATTTGTCAGTTCAACCCCCATCAGTACCACAAACTTTTCATTCTTGTTGCTTTATAATGTTTTAGTATCTGGTATGGTTAGCTCCCTACCTCATTTCTCTTTAGAATATTCATGTTGTTTTCTTTTGCTCATTCCTTCAGATGGAGATTAGGGTAACTTCCAAGTTTTCTTTTCTGTTTTAGAGATCCTAATGAGCTGTTGATTGGAACTGCACAAACTTTGAAAATTTCTGGAAAATATCCAAAGGCTGGTAGGATCAGCGTTCGCTGCCATCAAGTAAGTCAGGGGGTTCAGGTGACTGTTCTCTGTCTAGTTCATTCTCTTTTTGAGAGCAAATTCATGGGCACAAGGAAGAAACTTCCTATTCTCATAGAACTGTTTAAACTTTGTGTTTTGGGGGACACTTCTTTTGTGGCTGACCTCAGAATTGAAGGTAGGACTAAAATGAGTGGGATTTTTGCAGGGGTTAAAATTCTTACATGTTTTTGTCCCTTTTCAGTTTTAGTATTTGTATATATCTCTTCTCACTTGAAATAAAGACTTAGAGCTTCAGAATGGGAATTTCTTTCATTCATCGAATTCATGGTACTTCTCAAATTTATTTGAAAAGTTGAGGTCCGTGCGCCACTTCTTCAGATAGCTAGCTATGTGGTCTGCTTAACCATTTGTGAGTACATTATAGATAGTGGGGTCTGAAGTCTTTGCTTGCTAATCCTTAGTTTTTAGCTGCAGGTCCTGAAGCATAATAATGGTGCCCCATAGACTTTTTTTTAAATTAATAGATTTTATTTTTTAGAGCAGTTTAAATATACAGAAAAATGAGCAGAAAGCACAATGAGTTCCCATACAGCCCTGTGTCCCCTCTTATTAATGTCTTGCATTAATGTGACACATTTGTTATAACTGATGAGCCAATATTGATCCATTACTATTAACTTCAGCCCATTGTTTACATCAGGGTTTAATCTTTGTTTGGCGAATCTCATGGATTTTGGCACATGTCTAATACCATATATCCAGCATTACAGTATCAAATGGAATAGTTTCCACTGCTCTGAAAGTCCTCTGTGCTCCACCTGCTCCTCCCTCCCTCCCTTCTTTCGCCCAAGTCCCTGGCAACCATCGACCTTTTACAGCCTCTGTAGTTCTCCCTTTTCCAGAATGTCATGCACTTGGAACCATACAGTACATATTCTTTTCAAACTGGCTTCTTTCACTTAGCAATATTTGTTTAAGATTCCTCCATATGTTTTCAAAGCTATAGACTTTTATTTTATTTTTTAATTACATTTATTGGGGTGACGTTGGTTAATAAAATTATATAGGTGTCAAATGTACAATTCTATGATATAGAATCTGAATATGATCTGTGTATTGTATTGTGTGTTTACCACCCAAAGTCAAATCTTCTAAGGCTATAGACTTTTAAACCCTTACCAGCAATCTGTATGAATTACCTAGTCTGTGCAGGCAGAGTGATAGGAGCTGGGTGTACTGCAGTAGACAAGACAAGAAGATCCCTGTCCTTGATCAAAGCTCCCCAAAAGTCATGTGTATTCAGTGCCCAGTAACAGCAGTTTTCCCTAGGCAACAAGTACAGGGCCTATTATTTTGAAGGTCCTCTCTGAGGAGATTATTTGCTTATGCATCAACTATGAGGAGACGAATGTACCCACAAGAGATTTACCATGTTCTTGACTAGCCAGTTTCTTCTCCTACGTGCAACAGCCCTGCGGTTCACAGTGCAGATCCAGTTTTTTTTTTTTTTAAAGAAAATTGAATGTATTGGGGTCATATTAATTAAAATCATATAGGTTTAAGGGATACAATTCTGTAGTGCATCAG
Organism: Carollia perspicillata; assembly: GCA_004027735.1. Lineage (NCBI taxonomy): Eukaryota > Metazoa > Chordata > Mammalia > Chiroptera > Phyllostomidae > Carollia > Carollia perspicillata. The sequence goes on along the minus strand of PVKM010002481.1, from coordinate 59,515 downwards.
CTGTATATTGTATTGTGTGCCCACCACCTCAAGTCATGTCTCTTTCCACTGCTCTAACTCTTGATTACAGTAACATTTGATGAAGCCAGAGAAAGGCAGCTGCCCCAAAAGGTGGTCTCTGCTTGTTTTCACAGCCTGAAGCATCTCTGGATCTTCCTCCCTACCAAATGACTAGCATATATACATTTATTTCTGCCTATAATCAGTAATAAAATCTAAAATTACAGTTAAACTTTCAAAAGATAATTTATGAATCACCAGTAATACTGATGCAAATGAAGATACGAGACATCCTCCAAGTCATGAGCTGGTCCCTTCCCCTGAGATAGGCAAGATGCATCTCATGTGCGCTGGTGTTCACTGGATTGGCCAAATGAGGAACTCTAGTCCCATGCTCAAATCAGCTCTGTTTCATTAAAAAATACCTCACATTCTAAGGGGTTTTGTTGTTGTTTATTATCGTTCGCTGTTTAGATTGAACTAAATCTTCGCTATAATAGTAGCTTTAAGTTTTCACTGAATGTGGAACATAATTTACCCTAATTTAAGGAGCAAAAAATTATCCTTTTACACAGGGAGTAGTTATTTTAAGCCATTTGAGTTCTGCTTGCATTTATTTTCTGATAAGACCAAATGGTGTTAAAAACAGACGATATTATCAAGCAGAGTAGTGTTACACATACGATTAGAAAGAACACTGTTAGGAACATAAAAATGTACAGCAGATCAGTAAGTTACGTTAGGGTTTCTTTTCCTCTTTAAACCTTGAGGATTTCTGTATTATAACATGTATTTACAGAGTCATGAGAACCAAACCTGTTTTAACCAGATTAGAAAACAGACTACACATGATGATATCATGATGCCTGAAGAAATGAATTGGATAATCCTCTGTTTAATACATGAGCACAATGGTAATACTGAGCGGGATACCCTATTTGTCACTGAATACATTCATAGACTTTATTTTAAAGTCTTTGGCCCACAAAAGAGGAATGTCAAAATGGCTATTTAATCACAAAGAACATGAATGCTCACAGACAATTCTTTTTACCCCTCCTACTGTAAGAAAGAAATGTGTAACTGAAAGATAAGAAAATCTGGACAGGGGCTTTATATAATATATAATTTTATATCAAGAATGTGCGTCTGGTCCTGACAGGCTAGCTCAGTTGGTTAGAGCATTGTCTCCATACACCAAGGTTGTGGGTTCGATCTCTAGTCAGGGCACGTACGAGAATCAACCAATGAATGCATGAATAAGTAAAATAACAACTCTCTCTCAAAAAGAAAGGATGTGCATCTCTTTATGACAAACACCATCTACATGAAGAATAAAAGGGGGCTTGATGATTTTGATTATTCAGGATGATTTATTATTGGTAAAAAGAGAGAATTTTAAAAAGAGAATTAAGATAATACTTGTTGTTTTTGCCCTTATGGTCCATCTGCACATGCAGAAGGCACCTGAAGTTCTTTGACTTGGAGACAATTTGTACTCTCTTTGATTACGAACCTGTCATATTTTTTCCTTCATTAGTCTTCTCTCCACAGACAGCTTCTCACGGCTGTAGGCTCACCTCCTCCCCCTTTAACGAGGGAAGCAATACATGGAACGGGCAGAAAAGTGTGGTCCGATGAGCGGGTGCCCAGGATGTGCCAGGTCCTGGGAGAGGGCCCTTCCATCCAGCCAGTGTTGGAGCGAGCCGGTGTGCCACGGGGGCTGCAGTCAATCACCAAGTCTCTTCCTTCTTCTAAATCTCCTACTCACATCCTCTCTATGTTTCATCTCATCACCCCACACCTGATTTAGAATAAGCATACATCTTACCCAAGAGCAACAGTGAATCTTTTTAAAATTAAAAAATATTTTTTTCAATTATAGTTTACATTCAATATTATATTGTGTTAGTGTCAGGTGTACAGCATAGTGGTTAAATAGTCATATACTTTACAAAGTGTCTTCCCTGGTATTTTCAGTACAGGTCTGGTACTATACAGAGTCATTACAATATTATTGACTATATTTCCTATGCGGTACTTTACATCCCTATGAATATTTTGGAACCACCAACTGCAACAGTAAATCTTAACCTTCACCTCACATCTTATATAAAAATTAATTTGAATTTGATTATAAATCTAAATGTAAGAGCTAAAACTATAATGCTGTAGAAGAAAACAGGAAACCATAGTACCCTTGGGTTTGGTAAAACCTATAACCTAAAAAAGAAAAACAGTCAATAAATTGGACTTCATAAAAAATAAAATGCAAATTAAGATCACAATGAAATAACACTAGACACCTGATAAAATGGGTAAGATTAAAAAAAAACAATGATACCAAGTACTGGGGAGGATGTGGGGCAACTGCGACTGTCATGTGCTACCCGTGAGAACTCTGAGGGATATGACCATTCTGGAAAACAGTCAACCACTTCTTAGAGTTAAACATATACCAGACAAACGACCCAGGCAGTCAACCCTCAGACACGGGCCCGAGACAAAAATGAAAGCGTATACACCAGCAACAGGTGAATATCTTATCTGCCATCAACTTTCTCTTAACAGTTTTAACATCCATTGATAATCCTTGCTTGAATTGGTTATTTCATTAGATTTTTTTAAAAACTAGTTTTTTTACTTCTAATCATTTTTTTTCTCATTGCATTAGCTGGCTTTCTTCTTGATCAACTGAGGAAGGACAGGTTTTGAAGGGAACAAATTTCCTGTCTTATTCCCGTGGACAAACTCATGCTCATCCTTCAGGGCTCTGCTCAACGAGCCCTTCTTCTGAAACCCTGACCTCATCCTCCTTCCTAATCTCCTAACCGCTGAGATTGTTTTTCAGCCCTATTGCCAATATTAGTTTTTTCTTTTTACTCTTTCATTTAAGAACACTGTGTCCACACCATGTTTTAGGTAGTGTTTTGAGCTTGGGATGCACAGTAGTGAATAAACCAGTTGAAGTTGGCCTATATTCTAGTGCACGTGTAGGAAGGAGACTATAAATACATACATAAATATAAATGTACTAGAATGCCAGGTAGAAGTACTACTGTGAAGAAAAAGAAAGCCATGGTAGAAGAAAGGGTGAGGATGGGGTATGTGTTACTCTAGACAGGAAGTCAAGGAAGGAATATCTGACACCCATTGGTGACCTGTCAACATCTTCTAGGCCTTCTGGAATGATCCAGCGTAAGCCAACCTTACTGGAAACACTTGTGACTCCCTCCTGTGCCTGAGGGCTCTTCTCTTTATCTGCATGTGGGCAGCTCTGCTGCCCGCCTCATGGGGGACAGCCCTCAGCCAGTGGCACGTCGGAGCTGAAAAACAATCGTTTTAGCGTCCCTGCCCCCACGGGTGGGTTGACTTTGAAGGGCTTTATCTCCCAGAGGTCCCTGTGGGAATGAGCCCCACTTGTCCTCAGCATACCCTGCTCATGGTGGTGCTCTGTGTGGTTGCCTTCCCTCGTTGGCTCACTTCTCCATCCTATAACAGTACTTCTTGGTATTTACATTGCAAACATACGGCTTACACTCACATCCTGTTGGGGAGGAACCCTGCCTAAGTCAGTAGGTCCTAAAGGTGATGCAAGGAAGGAGACCCTCAGAATGGCATTAAAGAATTGGATCACTTGCTGGTCAGATGGCAACAAAGACCCCAATAGTGTTGGTCAGTGAGGCCACGGTAACCTCTGGCCTGCTGTAGTATCCATGGAGCAAAGAGTCTTTTTACCAGTGATGAAGACAATGTTCTGGTAGAATGCCTTGAACTGTATCTAGTATTTTTCAGGAATGATTCCTTGAAACTTGAAAACAACAATGAGATGAAGATGCTGGAATTACTTAGAAGAAAGATGGGGAAGGGGGTAAAAAAATCAAACAGGTTAGAATCAAGAATGCATTTATTATGTAATATCAGAGAAACTACCAGCTAAAAATGTTCCCTGGTGGGGCTCAGAGGACATTCCGTTCACTAAAGCGATAAGCAAGATGCTAGTACATTCGGAGAAGCTTGGAACTGCTTGTCACCTAGATTGAAATTGATAGTAAGAGATGCCCCAGAATCAGTGGGAATAATAGGATTCTAGGGGCCAGATTGGCAGCACTAGGCCATCAGGGGTCATGGAATGTAATTATGGCCACTTACATCAACCTGAATAAATCTTAGGGATCTATTGTTGGGGGAAAATGTGAGTCCCAGAAGAACACATGAATCATTTAGATTTTTAAACATGCAAAGTGTGTGTGTGTGTGTATATGTGTGTGTGATAGGTTAGTAAACACAAAACTAGAATAATGGTTCTGGGAGGAAGAAGGAAGAGAATAGAGTCAGAGGGAGGTGTATGATAGAGCTTCTAAGGTATTCATAATATTTCTAAAATGTCTTTTTAAAGCCAGATGATGAGTTACACAGGTGCTCTTTTTATTGTTTTTCTCTAAAAACATTATTATACATTTGCAATGTATTCAATATTTTACAAACAGGCTTAATGAAATAAAGCCTTGCCATAATTCCGTGCAGGTCGTGACTCACAGCAGAGAGAGTGGAAGGGGCATGGGTCAGTCCTGGGGTTGGCAACAGACAGCTCCGAATTCAAGCCGCTTATTGGCTGCACAGCCACAGGGAAGACTGGGTCTCTGAGTGGGAAGTTTCTGACTAGTAACATGACTTTGATCATATCAATCCAGCAGGGTAATAGGAATGATTAAATGAGATAGCTTACATAAATCTTGTAGTCAGTGCCTGGCACACAGCAGGTGCTTAAGAAATAACAGTTACTATTAAATAACTTTGCCCATGTGTCCCATTTTTTTCCCTTTTAGAGATTTTTCCATCTTTCTCATTTGACTTCATTCCACTTATTTGCTGTAAGCAAAGCATGATGCTGGGTAAGTTATGCCTTATTTTAAGTTTTCAAAATATCATTAAGTCATTTGATCCGGTCATTCAATCCTCAGTACCTAGTCCAGTCTGGTCCCCCCGCCCCCACCAGTATTTGCATGTAAAGAACATGCTGACACAGATATGTCATGATTTTTCAAGCCCTGACGTCATGTTAAGTTTCTATTATCATTCAAGATGATCTCAACCCATAAACGCACACATGTGACCCTAGCCCATGCCCTTCATTTTTAAATATAGTTTTACTATAACCTTTGATATTTTTCTTCTGTGTCATCTCAGTTTTTTCCAGGCTAATTTTCTGTTTTGCTTTCACATTAGACTTTCCTCAAATGTCTGATGATCCTTGGCCTGTTTTCTGCTTCACCCTGCATTGTACCTTCAGAGGCAACTGGTGATTTCAACTTTTGACATTTTCCAGAGTTCTACACCAAGAATTGGCTAGTTATGGCTGGACACTGTGCTGCTAAAGCTTAAAGCATATAGCTTCCTTCTGTCTTAGTTATTCCTTGTTCATCTACTTTTTATCTTCTGGAAATTTTCTGGACACCTCTTTTCTGCTGTCATTTCATCTCATGTTCTCTTATACGTTTTATGCCTTTTTAATTCCTTGCCAGTGCAACACACATTCTGAAGTGTGTCCTTTATTTTGCTATAAAGGACATTACTGGGAAAACTGATGAAATTTAATGGCGGCCCCAGGAATAGGTAGTGCGGACCATCAGTATTAATTTGTTGATTAATTTCTTAATTTTGATGGTTGTGTTGTGATTATGTGGGAGAATGGCCTACTTACCCCACCTGAAATATCTGGGAGGGATGGGCCATGAGGGTGGCAACTTGTTTCCAAATAGTTCAAGACAAAAGAAGTTCTTCACACTGTCCTTGCCAATTGTCTATTTCAGATTGTTTTAAAAATAAAAACAGTACTTATTTTTGTTGTAAGAGGGAAATGGATATTTAATCATTCTTACACATGGGTCCAAAAAAAGAGCTTAAAATGCCACTAGTAAGATGCATTTTACCATGATGATGTAAGAGACTAACACCAACCATCTGGAGATCACAATTTGCTTATTAAGGAATGCTCCTGAATTTAAATTGCTGGAATTTTTAAACTACAAGAAGCAAAAAAAGAAGCTTCTACACATTACTGGTATTTGTGTGCAAAACAATGGGGAAAATTGCTATTTAAAACAAAACCCAATGGGAGCTATTTCTGGGGTTTAGACAGTGACATTTCATATCTGTGGTAAATGGTCATTTTAGAAAAAAAATCTTTAAGGGTGATATGGGCTGAATGTTCACATGTCGAAATCCTGTTTCCACCCTGCCTACCATGCGATGGGTCTAAGAGGCGAGGCCTTTGAGAGGTCATCGGGGTTAGATGGAGGTCATGAGGGCGGAGCTCTCGCAACTGGGATTAGTGCCCTTCTAAGAGTTAGGAGTTGCTTTTTTTTGCTGTCCACCAAGTGAGGACACAATGAAAAGTCAGCAGTCTGACTCAGAAGAGGGCTCTTACCAGGACTCGACCACGCTGGCATTTTGACCTGAGACTTCAGCCTCCAAAACGGTGGAAAATTAATTTCTGTTGTTTGTAAGCCGCTCTGTCTGTGATATTTTCTTAGGGCAGTCACGACACAGTAAGACAAAAATGTGTCAGACACTGCTAATATCCTACTCCTTATCTGTTTTCCCCAGTGTTCTCACAAACAGAATTCCAAGCTCACTTTGAGCAAGGATGCCTAGCTTAGACACTTCTCAGCCTCCTTCAGATCTTGGTGTGTCCCCAGGGCACCACGCGGTCAGTCAGCCCCGGACAGGCCTGTGCTGGAGAGGCTGCGGAGAGAACCAGCTTTCCCTCCCACAGGCACTGCCGTTTCCTCTGCCCTGCAGTCTGCACTGTGGCTGTGCCTCCTGGGGACTGGCAGCCCATCGGTGACTCATCAGGCCACAGGCTCCATGATGAAAGTCAGCGCGACACGGGCAGCAGTCTAAGGATGGCAAAGAAAGAAAGAAGAGCCTGGGTGCTGGATGGCATTATTGAGCTGCCGTGCCAATCTTGGGCTTCCCACTAGTGTATTCTTTATTAAGAGCAAACAATGACCCCCAGACATGTTTATGTCACTTGGATTTTCTCTGATTTGCATCTGTACACATTATTAACAACAATTTTGATGCGCTTTTTTTTGGGGGGGGGTAAAAGATTGAGATACAAGAGAGTTGAATTAAGCAATAGAGGAAAAGGAATCTTGTGTTTAAGGAGATTGCTCCGGAGATCTGTGAGGAGCCCGCTGGGATTGAGAAGCAAATACAGAGTGGTAGGAAGAGACTTAAGACATAATCTAGTGAGAAATTCACCAAGGTTGCAAGTGGCCAACAGTTTTAGAGAAAGCAAGATTGAATTTAAAATTGTTTCCTCTGATATAAGTTTGGCCTTATATTATCATAATTTGTTATCTTTCTACCTAAAAGGTCACTACGTAGAACAAATGGTTTTGTGCAGACAAAATGAAAGAATAGTGTCCAGTGTGGGGCACAGTATTAAAATTATTTGAGGTTGCCATCCACAGTGGAGAGAGCTGGCTTTGAACTTCTGGTAACATATAAGATGGTAGGTCTTGACATTTCATTTGGTTATTAAAAGAAATGTCAGCCCTGGAACGAAAGGCTGGAGAACCTGGGGATAGCTTCATCTTCGAAATGGAAGCCTATTTGTTTTTGTCAATACAAAAACCTGGGGGGTGCTGACGTTCCGATATGTGGTACTTCTTTCCCAGAAGAGTCAGCCCCTAAGGTTTTAGTTTCCTCTTCTCTGAAAGCTCTTTTATAGTTTGGACTGGAACTCAAGAGTTTATAATTCTATAAAAGACAGTAACAAAGGGGGATTGCATTCTCCAGTCTGGTCACAAAGGCTGATAAAACCCAACCCCACTAGACTAGAATACTAACATAATGTCTTGCTATTCTTTGTTTTTAAATGCAAACTTGGTATTAAACTCAACAATTTCACACAATCCAATTCCATTGTTTGCTCAGGTCACTGTCTGATTGAGGGCAGGTAGCATTCCTTCCAGCAGCAACTAAGGAATCTGGACTCCTAGCATGTGATCCAATTATCTTAACATCTTTGCCTCTAAGCATTGTTGACAGGTTAGAATTCACAAGCTGATTATCTCCTGGGAGGCTCTAGGGATCCAGCCCGGGAGTGACACACACTGTTTCTGCCCACATTCTACTAATGCCATGGCCCTAGCCTCACTGCAAGGAAGGCTGTGAAATACTACCTTCCTCCATGTCCAGGAACAGAAAGGAGGAAAGTAGCCACCTGTACTTACTCTGCAGGGTTTTTTGAGGATGAAATAAAATAACTGCACATTCTAGGTTCTTGACAAATTGAGGTCCTCTCCTCTCTTTGGACTCAGCTATGTATACTGTAGGGGTGGCAGGTTGCAGTGGTGGTGGTTTCTTGTGCAAAGGACTCCCAGTGAAAAGGTTCTGGTAAAAGAATCAGGTACAGATCCTGGTGGAGCTCAGCAGAGGTCATGGGCAGAGAATACGAGAAGGTATGAACTGTGAAGTCCCGTGTTCTTGAGTGGGTTCCTGGAAAGTGAGGATAAAATACAAGGAGTGGGAAAGAGGTAAAAAGGTTTTGGTTGGGAAAAAGATGGAGAGCATGGCAGGCAAAGGTGGAAGGAAGTGGTGTTTAAGAAACTGTATAGGTTACTTTCAGAGAATAATGGAATGCCCTGTATTTCAGTGAGCAACTCCCTCAACTACTAAAATTGCATTAAGTGATGTCAAAGGTGAGGGAAAAGCTACTGAAGGGAGGGAGATCATTCTTAACTAAAACACACATAATGCTCTTAGTAGACTTAAAATACATTGGAAAAAAAGAGAAATGATATAATGTTGGAGAGTTCAGTGTTGAGTTTTTCTAAAAATATTTATACTTAAATGAATGAAGAATACAAGATGTGAACCTTGACTGGATCCAGGTTGTGGGGTTGTGGCACAAGCTATCAAGAATATTGTTGGTATCTTTACTTAAAATTTGCTGAGTGCACCAGCTGGTGTGGTTCAGTGGATCGAGTGCTGACCCGAGAACTGAAAGGTTGACAGTTCGATTCCCAGTCAGGGCACATGCCTGGGTTGCGGGCCAGGTCCCCAGTAGGGGATGCGAGAAAGGCAATCACACAGTGATGTTTCTCTCCTTTTCTTTTTTTTTTTTAAATGAATAAAATTGTATATATCTTTAAAATTTTATTGTTGTTCAAGTACAATTTCTCTCCTTTTCTTCCTCCCTCCCTTCCTCTCTGTAAAAATGAGTAAAACTTTTAAAAATTATTGAGAGAGTAGATCTTAAATATCCTAAGGGAAAAAAAAACACAAAACCAATAGTAACTATGTGAGGTGATAGCGTAAACTAATTGTTGTAATCACTTCACATTATGTGCACAATTCAAATCATCATGTTGTACACCTTGAACTTATACAATGTTATTAATCAATTATATGCCAGTAAAGATGCAAAGTAGTATTATTGGGACAATTAGGAAAATTTATATATGAATGATATTTTTAGAGATTTTTAATTTTCTTAAGTCTGATTAAAGGCTGGGGTTAGTTATATCCTTTTTCTTAATTTACACCTCCTAAAGTACTTGGCAGCGAAGCATTGTGATGACTGCAACTTAGTTTCAAATGGTTCAGAAAAAATTACATAATGCAAATGTAGCAAAATCTAGGTGAAAAATGAGTGAACACACATTTTACTTCCCTTTGAATGTTTCTGTACTTTTCAAAATCATGGTAACCTGACAAATAATAATAAGATCCAAGGTTTGTAGCATGTTGTCATTTATTGGCTTATCAAGAGAATAAAAGCAGCCACGCTTTTATTCATTGCCTACATCATCGGATATATTTAAATAGCTTTCGATGACAGTACATGGTGTGAAGTCCCAAGCACAGCATGCAGTGGGCACTGGACTGTAAGCTCCAGGAAGCCAGGGTGCTTTCTCTCCACCACTTTATGTCCAGCATGCACTTAGCCAAGTGCTAAGAAATAGTAGGTGGTACGCTTTTGTTCACTGAATGGTGAAGTAAATGTGAAAATTCTATGTTTATAATAGATATACTAACACTTTTATGGTTACTATAGATCATTGTTTTTTGGAAGTTAACACGAAAAATATATGACTGACATTTATGTATTTAGTGCCTTTGGCAACTCCCTATTTTTAGTTCAATTAACTCAACTTTAAATTTCAAGCCAGAATACTGTAAAGCCTTTGCTCTTTAGAGTTGTTACATCTAAGCCTACCTTAACATTTTAATGCAGTTCTTTAAGGCTGTTTTGAACCAAAATTTAATTTAAAATAGCTAGAATTTATTAGATAAAAATACTTTGTGACTATTAGTGAGAAAACCAAAGGATTCTTCTGAAACTTTGCTAAATTATCAAAGATTTCAAGTGACTTAGTTATTTTTTTCTATTAAAACTAGTCATCATTTTCAGAATCATTATGTTTGCAGACCCAGATGATAATAAAGGTAACACAGGGGCAAGCTCATCAGTTGGTAAATTCCCCAGGTTGACTTGTCCTTATATTTAAAAATGTTAAGTTCTGATACCCTCCAACATTTTAAACCACATTATGAAATTATTAGGGAGCTGATCATCAGCAAGGGCCTTTGTTAATCATTTGACACTATTAATGGCTACCTTCTTTTTTGTAACTCTTTTCTCAGATATTGAGGAAGTATGGTAACTTTTTGTAGAGGCAATGGGCCTTGGTGCCAGACAGGCTATAGGGCATAACAGGCAGAGTGAAGAAACCTTATTTCACTTCTTTCCCACACCATTTATTCTTTCCTAGTATCTTCCACCTCTACCCACTCCCCTCCTCCCCACAATCACCACACTGTTGTCTGTGTCCATGAGTTCTTTCTTCTTCTTTTTGTTCAATTCCTCCACACCCCCAGGGCCCCTACTTTGTTTTGTTTTAAAGCAAATTCCCATGTAATCCTTTTTAGCACTGTCATTTATATTAATCTTTACATATTTTGTCTATTTATTTATTTAATATCAATCTTAATCTGATCCTAAAATGATTAGGCTTAACATAACCTTGTCCAATGGTAGAATAAGAGGCTTGCCATGTGGAAGTGAACGATATTCTGAAGACCATGGAAATTATTTACCTCACTGCTCCAGAAGACTGAGAATTGGTGTGGTATAAACGCATGCATACTCTACCTGAAGACCTGGTGGTGGAGTCCCTAATAGCCTCGTTCTTCCTATTTACTTGTAACGTGGCTAAGTCACTTAATTTCTTGGGTCTTACCTTCCTCCAGTTTTAAATGATCACTGACTCTAAACAGAGAATTGACTGATAAGAAAATAATAAAGACAATCAAACAGTATGTTGGGACAGTCTGCCAGGTAGTAACATGCATGCTATTATTTGAAATTAATGAGTGAAATAAAAAAATAAAACCCCAAACTATATATTTTAGCAGGAACTTTAGGAAGAAAACAAAAAGCCATTGTGACTTCACATAATGAATGAAACTGGGAAATGAAAAAAACATCTGCGTGTGGGGGAACAATTTGTTATATAGTTCCCTATGAAATACAAAGCAACAAAGAATAGGGTTTAGTTACATAGATGCAAGGAAGCTAAATCATTAACATATGACACCACATTAGGCATCTCAGAGATTAGGCCTGAAAAAGACAAATACACTTCACAAGAGAAATCCAAATGGCTAGTTGATATATGAAAAGGCCCTCAACAGCATCAGTAATCAGGGGAATGCGGGTTAAAAACACAATGACAGAATACAGGAGGGGCCAGAACTGAAAAGAACAACCAATACTGAGTGTGGCTGAGGATGCCCAGCAATGGGACTAGTACATGGCTAATAGGATTATACCACATTAGAAACAGGTTTGCATCATTTATTCAAGTTTATGAGAACCACGTCCACTACCCAGTATATACCATACAGAAATGATATAGACATGATGGAACACATATATAAAGAATGTTGACAGCAGCATTTATAACAGTTCCAAACTAGAAACTCAGATATCCATTAACAATAGAATGGCTAAATAAATTACAGCATATGCTACAATGGAACATTGTAATATTTACCAATTAAAATGAACAAACTAGCCCTGGCTGGTGTGGCTCAGTGGATTGAGTGCTGGCCTACGGACCAAAAGTCACCAGTTTGATTCCTACTCAGGGAATATGCCTGGGTTGCAGGCCAGGTCCCCAGTTGGGGGAGTGAGAGTCAACCACATATTGATGTTAAAAAAAATGAACTAAAGCTATATGAACAACCCAAATAGTATAGAGATTACAATGTTGAGCAAAAGCAGTAAGTATAATAGCTTACATATTATATTGTTCCATTTAATAAAGTTCAAAAGGGCAGAACTAAATAAAATATTGGTTAGGGATGAATGCTTGTGATAAAATAATAAAGCAAGGAAATAATTATCACAACAGATGAATAATGGTTATCTTCAAAAAAGAGGGAAGGAGTTGTATTCAGGAAAGTCAGCGGGGAGGAATTCTGGGGTGCTGGCAGTATTTCTTTTTTTTTTTATAGATCTTATTTATTTTCTTTTTAGACAGAGGGGAAAGGAGGGAGAAAGAGAGGGAGACAAACACCAATGTGTGGTTGCCTCTCTTGTGCCCCTTACTTGGCACCTGGCCTACAACCCAGGCATGTGCCCTGAATGGGAATCGAACCGGTGACCCTGTGGTTTGCAGGCTGGGGCTCAATCCACTGTGCCACACCAGCCGGGGCCAATATTTCATTTCTTGACCTGGTTGGTCACATGGAGGTTTCTCTTATAATTACTCCTTATACTGAATAACTCCTTTATGTATTTTGATGTATATTTCACAATAAAAATTCTAAAAGTAATTGAATACTGTAGATGGTATCTGAAGAAATTTTGCAAGATAATTTAGCTTATGAAATCTCTGATAGTGAAAACCACTGAACTGGGATAATAAAACAGATTAGTTTCCCATAAGAGCTCACTTTCGAGTTTAGAAGAGGCCTTTACAAATATTCCTTTGTTAGATTTTAACATAGTATGCAGATCTTTATCAGAAACAAATAGGTGAACCAGGGAAAAATCTGCCACCTAAAAAACCTCAAAGTTTTCTGAATTTTGAATGAACTAGCTGTTTTCTCCTCTGGATAAATAAATAAATGAACTACAGAGTGGCAGGCCAAGCTGGAGATGTACGAACTTCCTCTTCTCTAGGAACCAGTTCCAGCTGTTTCCTCCAGTTATGAGGCTGGGGGGTGAGGTGGGTGGATCTTGCCCAGTAAGTGTAGTGCAGCTGTTCCTTCTTACGTAGGTGGCAAAGTTGGCGCAGGGCTCTCCTAGGAGCTCTTCAGCACTAAGGCTCTAGGGTGGAGCCACAGCTCAGGCTGCTGAAAAACCCCATCTGGGACCCACTTTCCCTGAGGTATCCTCTGCTGGGTTGTAGAGCTCTGATGTTTGCACTCTTTTTATCCAAAACTCACAGAACCTAAACTCTGAGGTGCTCAGCTTCACACAATCCTCTAAACCTGTGGGCTTTATTCCTTCAACTTCTGTCAGGAAATGAGGAACACAGGCAAAACCTGTAAGATTTGTTTTGTAGCCATTTGGGAGTATCACTTGATCTGATTCCCTGCGGGTCTTATTTGGAAGAACATGGACATAGCAGGTTATGAAAAGGCAGTCAGATTCATGGTAGCTTAAGTAAAACAGTGAATCTGGCTCTTGGAATTTAGGATCAAGGGCAGATGGGCAGATATTACTTTGTGAGCCTCTTTTTGCTTCTGCAACATCCCGTCCCATCACTTTTTCTCCAGCACTTTAATGAAAATGAACCTTTGGATTTATCCAGTTACAGTTTCTTTGGTCTACTGTTGCATATGGTGGTGGCAGTAGTGGCAGAAACCCCGAGCTTCCCTCGGCTGCCTATTAAAACTTGCTCTTTATCCCCTGAGGTGGAAAGACTTGTAACATCCACTACTGCCCCTTCCAGAGGAGGTAAGGTGTGCCAGGGCGCAGCGGCTGAGATCTGCTTCCTTTCACCATCGCTGCTGCTTGTATCTCATTCTCACACTGTTCACCAGGACAGGTCCAATCAGAGGAGTCTGGTCCTTTTCTCTTCAAATTTCTTTTCCTAGAGAACTACACGTTCAAACTCCTGAGTTTTTACTTGAATTTACTTTCCAGGATAACACCTGTATGGAAAGCTGCACACCAGTTACAATACTTATTTCAGAAAGGAAATAGCCTTTGAGTCAGATTGGAAACACAGGCCACAATTTCTTGATGTCGGTAACGTACACCGATGTACAACCAAGGCCAGTTCTCCAAAGCTTCAAACCACAAGCACGCATGATTTCCAAAAGTGAGGCACAATTAAATTCTCCCCCTGAAAAACTGCCGAAAATCCGTCCACAATCTCCGGGAGGTTGGCTCTCTTCCCTCGCCCGGGCAATTCACCTCCTTTTCCACTGGTAAGACTCAGGTTGTGACATGATGCTCAAGCTGCGCCCTATTTCCTTTTGGGGGCAGACGGAAAAGGGATGCATTGCAGCTCTCATCTTTACAATGCTATGCAGTTTACAAAGCGCTAGCACTTCATCCACTCCTCTGAGTCCCGCGAGTGTTCATGCATGCATTCATTCATTCACATACTAAACATTTACTGGGCCGACGACACGTTATCCGGCGCTGGGTCTCGCCCCACACTACGGAAAGGGTGGGGCGCTCGCTCCCCGAAACAGGTGCAGCGAGGGGATCAGGCTGTGGGACAACTTCACGCTCAGCACAGCTTTCAAAGGCTCACTCGGGGCCAAACGCCTCACCTTCAGGTGGTGCGCACCCGAGCATGGCCGCGCGGCCTGGGCCTCCTCCTGGCTCCCAAAGGAGCAGTCACCACCTGCCCTGAAGGAAACCACAAAAGATGAAGCCCTCTTTGCTGCCCCCGAGTCGGGGGTAAGACCTGGCGGCCGCTTAGGCTCCACTCGACTCCTCCCCTTCCTCTCTTCTGTTCTGACGCGGCCGTACAGGCGGCGGCAGCGGCTGCGAGTCCCGCGGCCCGCGGCGCACCCACCCGCTCTCAGAGCCACGACTTCCTCTTCCTTTGGCGCGTCATCAGAGCGCGCCACAGTCGCCCAGGGCGGGGTGGCTGGAAAGGGGAAAAATGGCCAGCGGAGGAAGCCTCCGAGCGGAAAGACTAGGGCGGGGGGAGGAGAGCGGTTGCTAGGTTACTTGCGTCATCGGCCCGCGCCGCTTTCCTCCCGCCCCTCTCTCTGGAGTGAGGCGAGAGCCCCGCACAGAGCGAGCGAGACAGCGATCAGAGCTCCGGGCGCTACAGCCGCCGCGGCCGAGAGCGTGAGAGCCCGCGAGCACCCGAAAGACCCCGCCCCCGTGCACTGGCTGCCGCCCAGACCTCCGCCCTAACCTGGGCCAGTGGGAGCGGCGGCCACCGCTCTTCTCCCCCCCTCACCTTCCCGGCCGGCAGCAGCGGCTGCACACGCCGGAGCCCGAGCCGGAGCCAGCGGCTGGGGGGCAGGGAGGCGGCTACCTCGGGCCGGGGGTAGGCAGCTGCTCCGCAGCGAGAGGACACTGAGAAGGGGCCGGAGCTTCTGTCTGGTCCCGGGGCGCGTGGCGAGGGACCCCCAAGGTGTAGGGAGGGGGTCCCAGCCGCAGCGACACATGCTGGAGCCGGGAGCGGGGGCGGCGCCGAGCGGAGCCGGCCAGGTCCCCCACCTCGCCGCCGCCTCGGCCACCTGCCCGGGGCCTTAGCATCTCGCCCCGGAGTGTATGAGTGGGGGCTTCAAGCTCAGCAACCACCCCTGGCCGGGGGGCGGGGACCCCGATGTGAAGCGGCGGCCGGGGCGGCGGGGAGAGCAGGACCGGCGCCGCGGTCCTTTCCTGACCTTCCCCCTCCCCTTCGCCCCCTCGGGGGTCTTCGCCCTTGGCCAGTCGCCGGCCCCCCGGCTCCTCGGCAGGACTCCAAGAGGAGTTCTTAGAGCCCCCTCCCCCGCCCCAGCCCCGAGGGCGGCGGGGCCGGGGGCACCCGGGGGGCCGGCCGCTGCCTCCGCCCAGAAGAAACTTTATAAAAACAAAATCCGGAGCCTCCCGAACGCGACTGTCCCGGGAGAAGCGGCCCAGGACGGGCAGAAGACAGCCTGAAGAGACCCAGGAAGAAGCAAACAGGAGGTAAGCGGGCCGCCGCCGCCTCTGCTCCCGCAGCGCGGAAGAGACCCAGTGGCCGCCTGGTGGAGCGACCCGAGCCCCGCTTCTTCCTCCGCAACGCGCGGGTCCGAGCCTTCCGCAGCGGCAGCAGCCTCAGTCCAGAGGAGGAAGGGACCAGCCCCCTTCCCCAGCGCCACGGCTCTTCTCAAAAGTGTAAGTGGCCCCAGGCGAGGGATCGAGGGGTGGGGAGCGGGAGGCTGCCGGTGCGCCCTCCCGGAGTTTTGTTGGTGGTTTCCCGGCGTGCAGGGAGTGCACGGACCAGAGGATGTACCTGTAGTCCTCGCGGCATGAGAAGGCAGCCCTGTGTCTAGCCTTTTAGCTCTTCTACGTGCAACGCTGGAGCTGACAGGCTTCTCTTAGAGGAGCTGTCTTTCCCCAGAGTGGACACTTGCACCTTTCTGTCCAGCAATTGACAAAAGGAAATTGGGGAAGCCGGCGCCTGTGTGCACACAAAGGACAACACTGCAACACACCTTTTCCTGGCTCCTCGGGTGGGAAACTGCGCTGTCGTTTGTCGTTTCTGTTTCTGGGCAACTCCTGTTTGGGGGTTCTCAAGTGGGAACCTCTTTCTCTCTGAGCCTCTGGAAGTAAAATATTTTTTTTTTTGTGTGCACTCTTCCTTGAAGAGATTTTCATTTCAGTACCTATCCGTACAGGAGTTTTTTCCAACCTCATTTCCCGGGTGCAGTTCCCATGTGTCAGGAGAACCCTGTCACAGACATCAGTTACTCTAGATTCTGAGTTCTTATGAATCACACCTTAATTGGGGGAGAGCATTCCGTACTTTACCCAGTGTATAAAAGTTGTTATTTCTTACCCAAATACTTAATTAATATTTTTTTTAGTAGCATATGTCCTAATCGTCAGCAGCACTTTTTTATTTGGCAGAATGACTTGAGGCTTATGACTTGAGACTAATAAAAGTGCTTATTTGAGTTTCTTCTCTGTCAAATGAGAAACTTGATATTTAATATTTTGAAGAATGATTTTTTTCTTTTTTTAACTTTAGAGGCGAAATCTGTAAAATCTTTGATTTGTATTTTAGGCAGCCTCTTAGGGTGCCACATTAAGGTGCAGGAAAGGGATTAACATTTCATGTAGTTATATAGATCGTAAAGGCTTCGGCATAGGGTGGAGTTTTACCTGTTTAAGAGCAAGCACGGGAGGACCGGTCCCGAAACGTGGTGCCCCCCCGACGACTCTGTGGTCTTGCTGACTCTGAAGCCCCTGCTGAGGGAAGCTCTGTGGCAGTGACTTGTAAGCTTGGGGTTGCTTATGCTAACGTCTCCAGTCAGGATCTTGATTCAGTGTATTTAAAACTTCCTCCAACAATGTTTCATCCTGTACTACTTGTCTTTGGAAGTAATGAGTTCTACAGGTTTATCCCCAACCTGCCTCTTTAATATTCCAGGACACATCCAGAGTTTGGGTGTTGAGGAGTGCTGGAACAAGCTGGAGTTCATCTTTTTCTGGTTTTACAGATTTTGATTATTTCTCTTTACCATTATCTTCCCTGACTCTGTCTGTCTGCCTGCCTGCCTGCCTGCTTGCCTGCTTGCCTAGACTGATTTCCTCCACTCCTTTGATCACTTTGCCCTCTTCTGGAACTTTTCCACCTGCTTTGTCTTCGTATGCCTTGTTCTTGTTATGCTTTTATAAGGAACCTTAAGTTCTCTTTATTTTAAATGGGTACTGGCAGGAAAATATTGAGTAGTAGATGTAGTGTTAGATGTGAAATAAAAAACAAATGTCTCTGGTTCTTTTATCTTACTTTGTGACCTTGAGGAATTCATGTATCCTATGTTGGACAGAAACAGGAAGACGGAAAGTCTAGTCTTTCATAGATGGTTTTTTGGAGGAGGAAGGGGTGACAAACCAACAAACTGTAGTTTGAGTGTAAATTGTTCTCCATCAAAGTGTTTTTAAGAGTTTTTATTGCTTTGACATAGATTGGTTAAAAATCATGATAATGTTTTATTGCTGCATATTTGGGTTTCAAAGAAACAACATAGTATTTGGGGTCTCTACCTTTGAGATGCTTTACTTATAGGTGACAAAGGCAGTGAGTCACAAATTGCATGAAATTGTAGGAAAGGGGGAATGGACCACTACTTACCCACTGCCACTGTATGCCAGATACTGTGTTTGGTACCTTATAGGTATAAATATATTTGTACATTTTTCATTAGGGAAATGTTGGTTTGAACTATACAGGGCTAATTGGAATGTCTGCACCAAATTCAAGAAGGTCTCTCTAGAGAAGAATTGTTTAGGACTTTTGAATTAGAGGGTGTAAGGGACAGATGTAATTAGGAAGTTAGTTTGGTGGCAATACAGAGGGAAGTTGTTGAATAGGCTCAGGGTCCATCTGTGTTTGTGTAGATACATGTTTACGGATCAAAGAAGCAATTGGAAACAATGTCTGTTTTAGATGATTGAGGAGAAACTGTATTTTAGGCCACTGAGGCATTACTTTTCTTTCGGTATTTTCTTTTTCTAGGGAACCACGAGTTTTAGACCATAGTCATTGAAGAGCTATACAGGTTAAGGGGTGAAAAAGAACATCCTTCCAATATTTTATTATGTTGCTAGTGGTCTCTTATAAAAAGTCATTCAGAAACGGGGCATTATACTTCGTTTTGGACCTCAAATTTTAGGGTATTATGTCGGAAATTGGTGCAATCTCAAGACAATAAACTAGTTAAACTAATGAGCGAGATGCTGAAAATGTAGAGCTGGAAGTCTTTTTCAAGTATTGAAGTTTCTCAACAGTGCTGATTGGAGAGTGAAAAATGGGTACTTTTACTTGGGCGGAAGGGGAATCTGTTCAAGTTACCGAAGCTATAGTAAGAACAGAGAAAGGATAAACTGCCCTTAAGATAAATGTTTTAAAAGTGGATAAGAGTTGAAGTTGGAAAGGGAGGAACAGCCTTTAAACATGGCCACCAGTTCAGTCCTAGAGCATATGATTGCATATTTTGGAAATAGCTGTGATAAACATGTAGAGTATCTAGGTCCCCTGAGGTTAAGTTCAAAAGAATATATAGGATTTCAGTGTTAAGAAACTTAAACATAAAAGGACTGATTTTTTTCGCCATATTCATGTTTTAAAGTTTGCCCAGCATTATTATCCTAAGTTTGGTCTTTAACGTGACGAAGTGGGGCTAAAAATAGCTGGCAGAGAGGGCCGCTTCCCTTGCTAGCAGTTGGCGTGTGTCTTTGTGTCCTTTACAATGAAGGGGATATCCCTGTGTTGGCACAGAAGTGCTGAAATTTTTTTTTGAAACCCTTTTATAAAAAAGCACAAAACCACTTGGCACTTAAAAAAATACAGACATCTTTGAGGTCTGAGATACTGGAAGGCTGTCTTTTTCTATTTTTTTTTCTTGTGATGAAACTTGCAGCCAGTGTGGCTAGCATTTGGTGTTGACCCTGACAAGGATTAAGGATTATGAGGTAGGGGATCCATATATCCCCACTTTTATGTCGCTTAGTTTGAATTCCCTACTTTCCTAGTAGCCTCTTTGGCCTCTTCTTAAGAGTGATCATTCAAAAGGCAGAACCCTCTGGGAAAGAGATAGTTAAACAAGGAGCTGGATCTAGGATGAGGATACAGAGACTGGAGCGTATACCTGATGGGTGCCTGCCCTCTGGACCCTTACTTTCCACAGCAGTTTTTTATGCAGGTGAAACCATGTTTTGATGGGTTTAAAGGGCAGCCGTTTTGGGTTAACATGATTTATTAGTAACGACAGCGGGAAAGGTGGCCGCTGGTGGTAGGGAGTGGTGATGTCATGTGCGCTGTGCTTTGGCAACTTTGGGATTGATATGGGAAGGTTAAAGAGCCTTGAGGGTGTGCAGTTGTGTGTTTTAGCACCAGATGGCTGACTGCAAAGCCCATTCCTTTGCCAGCAGCAGCCCAGTTCATGTACTTTGGAGGGGGTTCTTGGAGAAGTCTTGTTTCTCCTCTGCTGTCTCATTGTGTAGAGGAGGGGCTGACAAACCTTTTTTTTTTTTTGTAAAGGGTCAATTAGTAAATATTTTAGATTATATTGGACTACATTGCCTTTGTCTCAATGGTTCAGTTCTGCTCTTGTAGAGAAGTCTTCCATAGATAATAAGTAAGGGAATGAGCATGACTGTGTTGCATTAAAACCTTACATGTAAAAATAGGGGGTAAGTTGGGTTTGGCATGCATTTTATGGACCCCAGGTGTAGACAACTGTCAAGTCCACCAACAATACAGTATGAGCTTCATCTCTTACAAATCTGGATTGGCAGTTTTAGGTGGTCTTTCTTCTAAATGAGATGTGTTCTTTGGGGGTTGTTTTAATATGATTCTGCCTAAGGCGTAGAGCCTACTGTGCAAGGTAGTGAAAATCGTGGATGAAGGAGCAGTGGCAATGCCATCTATACAGGGATGCAGCAGAAAGTGGGGACTACTTGTGTTTCTTGTTCGTAGATACCAGAGGTGGCATGTAGTGATATATTTGGCATGTGGTGATATACTGGATATCATGGCGAAAAGTTGAAGGAGCTTATGGATATAATTTGGAAGGGTTCTGAAAATAAATTATAAAGCATTTACTCTAGATATAAAGTTAGAAGTGCTTATGGTTGGCTTGGATCAGATGAAAGTATTAACCAAAGTATGAGAACGTTAAGGTTTGATACTTGTCTCCTAAAGTCAGAATTTCTTATAGTGACCAGTTCAATGTGTAGAATGATTGGCTCCACAATTTTTGTTTTGTCAGTTTTAAGTACAATATTATATCTTAGCAAATTACTTCAATTGTTTAAAAGTATACTTTAAAAAGCTCTGTGCATCCTTAAATATCCCATGGGTTAATTTCTTAGGCGAGTCTGTCTCACATGTGTTTTAGAATGGATAATTCATTCTGTGTAATTTTACATTGTAGCTAATGCTAAAACATTTGTTTCATATGTCAACAAATACCTGCATTGGAAGATGGAATATTTTTGTCTTGGTTTTATACATTATTTATCTCAGGATTCTCCTATTTATGGCAGGGGAGGGTATTAGCCTTGCAGTAGTGATCAGTTTTTAGTTACTTTCAAACCTGCTTTTACTTTATGTAGTTTTTCTGCATATGTTATTGGTACTTCAGTTCCTCTTCCTTAAAAAAAAGAGTATATAATCTTACGATTTTTTAAATACTTTTTAGAGGGTCACTGTAAAGTTGCTTTTCTGTTCATTGGGGAGGAATCTTAATGTTTTAAAAATCTTCCATTTAATTTTTGCCTTTTCAAGTAATTTTTATTATTTCACAAGCTTAAGGGTGAGTGGCAATTTATGAGATACCAAGTGTTCATCTCATAAATGCAAATATTCCATATAGAAATATTCTTCATTGGTGATACTTTCAATGGGCCAGGAAAAAGGGTGGTATATTATTATTTATTAAGTGTAGCTGAATTGTCATTACAAACAAATGACTGAACTTACTTTCAAATGATGAACTCTTGCTGTTAAACCTTTTTGCTTTGAGACTTTTTTCCACTGTGTATAAAATCATCCTGTTTTATGCCTTAATGTGCTTTTAGATTTTTGTTGTTTTCTCCTGATACGTTACTGATACTTTTCCACGATACCTTTCACAGTATGTTTAGAGTATATTTTCTAAATATATATGACATTTCCTGAACACTATAGGATATATATTTTCTAATAATTATACCTTTACATAAGAGTATATTTACAGTTTCAGAATTGTGAAATATTTGAGGGACCATGTATACTTGACCTGGTTATTCAGCGACAAACTAATGTATAACAGTTTTTCTAAAACCTTTAAAATTTTTGAATAACACTTGATTTCTTTAAAAGAGCACGCTAGTACATTTGTGTTATAGCTGCAATGCAGGTAGTGGAAAGATAATAAGAATGCACGGGAGACCTTATTGGTTGAGTATCTTACCTTTTGCTCTTTGTCCATCACCTAAGGGATAGCTTGTGGGTCAGATATTGTGCAGTTTTTGTTGCTGTGCTGTGTCTCTTCTGCCCTTTCGTTCCAGCTGAAAGGTAGCTGCTGGAAACTTGGGTGGATTGAGGAAGGAGGTAGCATGTTGTGAGTGCGTCTGTGGGTATTGTGCCAAGTGCTCCTTTCTGCATGACTGCTCTGGAGTTTAGGAAATATTAAAGCATAGGAGTATATAGTGCAAAGTATTTTTAATGTCACTTAGCCTTTTCTCTGAGAGACTCACTGTTGGATAAGATACTGTTTTTTTTTGTTGTTTCTGGGTTATTCATTACACAGCATCTTGAATTAACCCGTCAATATACAGATGGTCCCTGACGTACAGTGGTTTGTCTTTCAACTTTACGATGGCGCAAGAGCGATGTACATTCAATATAAGCCATACTTTGACTTTTGAATTTTGATCTGTTTTCTGGGCTAGCGGGAAGCAGTATGATATTCTTTTATGGTGCTGGACAGCGGCAGCAAGAGGATATTGCCCCACTGCAGGCTAATGTAAGTGTTCTGAGCATGTTTCAAGTAGGCGAGGCTCAGCTACAATGTTTGGCAGGTTAGGTGTAGTAAATGCATTCTTAAAGATTAATTAATTATTCCCATCACCATTTATCCCTCCTATACCCTTGTCCACTTCCACCCACCACCTTTTCTGCCCCTCCAGTAAACATATTTTCAACTTACAATGGGTTGCAGGGGTGTCCAACCTTTTGGCGTCACACTGGAAGACAAGTTGTCCTGGGCCACACATTAAATATATTGTGACACCTAAATACAAGAAAATCTCATAATATTTTAAGCAAATTTACGATTTTGTGTTGGGCTGCATTCACAGCCATGCTGGGCTGCATGCGGCCTGCGGGCTGGTGGTTGGACACCCCTGGCTGGGACATAACTCCACCATAAGTCAAGGAGCAGTTATTTGCATGTTAGTGCCACATGTGAAATATCGTAGTAAATTGCTGGTTTGGGTTTGGGAGAATGTATTTATCTTATGAGACTTTTGGAATGACATATTTTTACACCAGTGTAAGGGGCAATAAATAATAGGCCTTTGCATGACATTCTCTAGATCTGAGAAGGAGTTGCTTTCGCTAATAATAACAACAACATAACTATCTAATGGCTGTGAAAATATTGTGCATACCTGGAGCCAGCACCATACTGCTAATTCATGTCTCAAATACCTAATTAAAATATAGTCATTCTATGGAGTTGGAAGACTCATTTGTTAGGCAGTTCATTTCTTAGCCATGTGGCTTTGGGCAAGCTATTGATCCTTCTAATACTGGCTTGATCACCTGTTGATGGGGAAAAACCATGTCCTTCACAGGATTCTTGTTATGATTAGGTGAGATGATATTAAACATACACAAGGCTTTTAGTTGAGTGCCTGGCATATAGTAATGTGACCAGTCACTGTTAACTTGTTAAGTTAAAGATTTTTTAAAGCGTGATATAGACAGCAGGCTAAAATGAGGCTTTATGTTGTTCAGCCTTTCAGTTCAGACCTTGAATTTGACAAATAATGCTGAAGTAATTCTGCATTGCTTTCAAAAGCATCTGAACTAGTGTATGATTTATTGACATTTTATTTAATTTTTTTAAACTAGAGAAATGGCAGAACTACTGTGCTTATTATTTATAGAAAAGAAAGACTGATTTGAACATAACTGGAATTTGAATTCATTTCCGAAGACCTGAGTAGTGTTTAGATCAGCAAAAATTCTTTTTAAAGTAATTTGATTAACTCTGAAAGTGACTGTGGTTTAAATTGTCCATTTAGAAACATCAGGATGTAATTCAGTTATCATGTCTTTTAACTGTGTATCTCTTTAACCACTGGGAATAATAAGCTTTAAAGAAATCATGAAGAAGTTTAAGTTTTGTCTGTATTATTACATCTCATCTTAAATTAAGATTGAAGGAATTTTATATAGGTGATTCTATTTTTAATTACATTTAAGTTTTTTCCTTTTCCTAAAATGATTAGAGTGTGTTAGCTCTGTTAGTTTTTGATATTCCCCTTTCATGAGTAGTATATATTAAATACAAGACCAGTTTCAGAAATAACATTTCCTTCAAGCTTGGCGTAATCAGTGTTCTGTTGGCCAGTGCAAGAAATAAAGGCTTCAGGATTGCTTTTGTATTTGGAAAGTATTTCTATTTTGAGAACAATTTGGATATGCCATCATAGTCTGTTTATTTAATAGAACTGTATATTTAAGGAATAAGTGTATGAAAAAAATCCAAAGGCAGAAAGGAACGATTGAGATATATTTCTTAGCAATGAGTTTCTTGTCAGCTCTTGTCCTCACTTTCTAACTTCTTCATTTAAGGCTAGTTTGCTTTAGATTTTGGTGTAAACACAGAAATTAGATTGGTTTAAATATAAGTGGATCTCTGGTTAAGTGGGTAATTTAATGAATATTCTAGTTTCAATTTTTTAAAAAAGATTTTTATTTATTTTTCGAGGGGAGAAAGGAAGGAGAAAGAGAGGGAGAGAAATATCAATGTGTGGTTGCCTCTTGTGTGCCCCCTACCTGCGACCTGGCCCACAACCCAGGCATGTGCCCTGACCAGGAATTGAACCAGTGACCATTTGGTTCTCAGGCTGGCACTCAATCCACTGAGCCACACCAGCCAGGGCGAATGTTCTCATTTTTAAAAAATTCAGTATTTTAAGTATTTTTCCCAGTGAGTAGCAATTGGAGTTTCCATTTCAGAGACTTTCAAAAAAGAATTTTATAATTATGAATAGGTTACTGGGTAGATGGAAGAAGAGCATGGTCTCTTGCTGCTTGTTTATGTAGGTAAAACACCAGAAGGTTGGATAAATATGTGGGTCACTAGTTTTCTTTTGCATGATCGGGGTTCTAAATTGACTGCTGTGTATTTGGTAATGGAAACTTTGGAATGCTGTATGCACGGGGAAACTTTTTTCTGTTGAGTATTATGCAGGTAGAATTTTTTCATTTCGGAAACATTCCAATTTTAATTTACTAGATTAGAAATTTAGAGCAGGAAATACAAAATTTCGGATTTTTGGTAAAGGCCATTTCGTAGGAGAGGGTAGGTGGGATGTACAGAGGAGGGAAGAGACACACAGCGGAGGAGGGAGGGAAGAGGCAGATACCAGAAAGAGTGGCTCCGGAAGTTTTGAGGTCAGTCTTAGTCAGAGGTCACACCCTGTTATTGCTCTGGGTTGTGGACCTGGGGTGTTACCACTCGTCGTTATCTACCACCCTTTGAAATGTTGATTAGATGAGTGACTCTAGTTCTAGCTTTTCAACATCTGGATTCTTTAACCATCAGAATTTTAACTAGTATGGGATAATATGTGTGTAGGAAAATTTTCACAATACCTAGGACCCACAAATGACTTTTGACTACACTGGAGTTTCTGTTTGGTCTTGTTTTTTTGTCTTTTTTCCTCTGGCCACATTTCTTGAGCTTTGCCTGTGAGAGAGATTTGTAATTCTTTATACGTGACTAGTTGTTGAAAAGAAGGCTTTGGGGTTGATAGACCCAGGTTCCATCTGTGCCACTTTGTGAGGTTGGACAAGCTGTTTATTCTGTGTGTGTTTCCTGTAAAACTGGAATGATAATAGTAATAGAACCTACCGCTCTCGTAGGGAAGTCAGTAGGATTGAGCGAGATAATGCATCACGGGGTCTGGCTGAGAATTAGTGCTCAATAAATGTTAGCTATTGCAATAATAAGTGTTATAGTGTTAAATTATTGTTATTTTTGATAGGTTGCTGGTTTTCTGAATGCTGAGGGCATTTTTGGTCTTTGCTTCTGAGTATGTCGCTAGAATACTACTGCCTTTATTTAGCAACAGACCTTAACTGAAGACCTCCTGTGCCAGGCACTGGTTTAATGGAACAAAACATAAAAATTCCTGCCCTCTTGAAACCTAGTTTGGTTGGGGGAGACGAAACACGTCAAGCAAAGTGGATGACCACTTGGTGTTTGACTTCTTAGGTCTAAGCCCGTGTTAACCAACCTTATCGGTCTTCACCTTTAGATCTTTTTTATTTGTTCCTGTTGCTGTGCTTGAGAGTGTTTTGTGGCGGGAGCACCCTACAATTCTAGAACCAGTTTCATGGTCTCCAGCTACAGCTCAGTCTTTATGTTAGGGCAGCCTTATGCTCATTTCCTTGACCCA
Source organism: Carollia perspicillata (assembly GCA_004027735.1). Taxonomy (NCBI): domain Eukaryota; kingdom Metazoa; phylum Chordata; class Mammalia; order Chiroptera; family Phyllostomidae; genus Carollia; species Carollia perspicillata. Next base: position 33,141 of record PVKM010002481.1, on the reverse strand, counting down.
CACTTCAGGCGGCCACCGCAGACTTTCCCTTCAGCGCCCAGACTTGTGTTTTCCCGTGTACAGGAGCGGGGCTCCTCCCCAGCCTGCCGCCTTTGCTCTTGCTCGTCCGTGTCTTTTCTCAAGAGAGAGGTTGCTAGAAACCTCTCTTCAGGAAGCAGTCGCTGACTCACTGTATACTTTCCCATCACCTGTTTTCTATTTCACACATACTGTATATTGTTGAGTGAAATAGTTAACTTGCTTATTCTCTGGATTTCTTTTTTAATCCTTTTCTGGTCTTTTCAATTAAATTGTAAGACTTTTTAGGTCAGGGACCGCTTTTCTATTCCAAGCCTTAGCTTACTCACTTGCACAAGGATAATACCTACCTAACAGGGATGTTGTGAGATTTCAGAGAGATAAGGTGTGAAAAAGGTCCTGAGGCAGGTCCTTAATAAATGGCGGTTTCCTTTTCTTTGAACCAATTTAGTTCTTAAAGTTGGTGCTGTGCATACAGTCAGTACTTAAAAAATACTTGTTAATTTATCCTGGATTGAAGTTGGGAGCCTTTTAACTTCCACTCGTGTGGGTAATTTTAGTTTTTATTTCCAAATAAGATTCAAAAGCATACTCTCCAATTATCACTGATGAAGGCTGAGGCATTAATAAGAGATGGCATAATAGTGATTAGGAGCAGGGACTGAAGCCACCATTATGTGGGTTCAAATACAGACTACCACACTTATTGGTTGTGTGACCTTTGGCGATTTGTTTTTTATCTCTTTTGGTTCTAGTTTCTTAATTTGTAAGGTGGGGAAAACAACACCTACCTAATGGATACTATGTTGTTAGATTAAATAAAGTAAAAAATAAGAAGCATAGAATAATGCCTGGCACATGACCCCAGGGAACATTCGGCAATATCTGGAGGTGTTTTTGAGGGTCACAGCTTGGGGGAGGTGTGTGTGTTTGTGGGTGCCACTTGTACCTGGTGCGTAGAGGCCAGGCAAAAACAATGTACAGGACAGCACCCCACAACAAAGGGTTTTGCGATCCACAATGTCAATAGTGCCAGGGTTGGGAAACCTTGCTCTCAGTTTCTTATTTATTTTCTTTGTGTAAGGAACTTTTTGCCAGTTAGATTCTGTATAAATACTGATTATTGATAAAGATTATTTATAGACATTGAATAAGCCTCATTTAATATTCATTTTGAAAGTCAGACATAAAGGAAAGTTAATAGGTTTTTTTTTTAAGGTTATAGCAGTTACTCCAAAAGTAATCTAAGAGTGCTTATACTTAGAAACTAGGAAAGGTTTTCAGGTAGATTCTCCTAACTGGATTTTTCACAGTGGCAAAACATTCATGTAAAAGTATATCAGGAGTGGGGGGCTTAAGAGCCGAGAGTGCCATGTGTGTAAATATTCATAAAGGCAAACACACTAATGGCACAAGCAGGTATCAGGGTTAATGGAATGACCTGTTGAGAGAGAGCTTCGATCATGTCTTATCTTCCTCACGCCCTTTATGTTTTATCACTCACTTCAAGGAGTGCTCTTTAATTTAGGATCTTTTTTTCCCCTTTGTGTAAAATTGAGCCCTTATCATTCCCTGTCCATTTTAGGAGCTTCAGGATTGATTTCTTTGCTACTGTCTTTTATATTCCTACCTGAATTGACACTTTGCTTAAGGGAGAGCCTTTCTAGGCCAGGATTCCATCTATCATTGAAATCTCCCTGCACTGTCCCTTTATTTACAGGAGAAAATGAAATGCTATTAGTTGGGAGAACTGGGAACATAGTCACATTATTTTCTGTGTTTTCTAGTTCAGATGACTTCCTTCACTTGTATCTAAACACTGACTATGTGTCCATTTACATACAGCATGTATATACTATAATGCATATGTGTGTGTATTCATATATATACCTTCCTGTGTATTTGTCTCTGTACCTTGTGATTTCCTCTGTCTAGAGTATTTTTTTCCTTTCATTTGTGAAATATTTGTCTCCTGAGATCCTACTTCAATACTGTCTTTTCTAGGAAAACTGCCCTGATTTATGTAAATAGAGTGAGTTTGTACTTTCTTCTCATTTCCCGCAGTATCTATGTGGCTTTTATAGCACTTCATTTAAGTATTTCTGTTTTTCTCTTTTGCTGGTCTTTGAGGACAGTTCTTTGAGGACAGGGTTATGTCTTTTTTTTTTTGTTTTGGGTTTCTTTTTTTTTTTTTTAACTTTTTTATTGATTATGCCATTACAGTTCTCCCATTGCCCCCTTCATTCCCCTCCACCCTGCCAACCCCCTCCCACCCACACTCCCCCTCTTTAGTTCTTGTCCATGTATCATAAGTTCTTTAGCTTCTACATTTCCCACACTACTCTTGCCCTCTCCCTGTCTATTTTCTCCCCACCGT
>PVKM010002481.1:0-22403 GCA_004027735.1 Carollia perspicillata | reverse complement strand
TACACATTTTTACTTATGCTCATTGACCATTTACATATCTTCTTTGGAGAAATGTTTATTAAGTCCGTTGCCCATTTTTAAAATTGGGTTACTTGTGTTTTTGTTCTTGTGTTGTAAGAATTCTGAGTATTAAGTGCTTATCAGATACATGGATTACAAGTATTTTCAGCTATTTGATAGGATGTCTTGTTACTTCTTGGTAATGTCTTGATGCACAAAAGTTTCCAAGTTTGATGAAGTCCAAGTCATCTACTTTTTCTTTGATTACTCATACTTTGGTGCCACGATTTTGGCAATCCAAGATCGTGAAGATTTACCCTTGTGTTTTTGTGGAAGAGGTTGGTGAGATTTTAGCTCATATTTAGGTCATTGATCCAGTTTGAGTTTACTTGTGTATGGTGTGTTCCTTCCTTTGTATGTGGAAATGCAGGTGTCCCAGCACTATTTGTTAAAACAACTATCTTTTCTTCATTGAGTGAACTTGGCACTCTTGCTTAAAGTCAGTTGGCCATAGATGTGTAGTTTAGTTTCTGGACTTGCAATACTGTTCCATTGGTGTGTATGTCTATCCTTATGTATCATGGTAATTAGGGTATACATTTCTCATGTGTTTATTTACTTAAAAAACTCTTTAGCACTTTAATTGCCATTTTTACTCTTTGTTTTTAACAAAACCAAAATTATAAGCTCCTTTAAGCATTTAACATAGTATACTTAGAAATTCTAAAGAAATTTAGTATCATGTGATGATACTCTCCTGGACTTCTGTGGAAAGCATGAGAATGTATAAGATGTGTTTCTGTTTTTGGACAAATTACAACTCACCAACTTAAAAAAGTGTGTAATTTTGCTTTGCCATTCTGTTTTTTGTGCCAGTCCACCATTATGATGTCGTTAGGAAGTAAGTATAGGAAATGAGATGCTTACTCCTGTTGCAGCAAAATTGGAATGTTTAGCTGTTACAGTATCACTATTTTTTCTTTGCTTTCATATGATGGCATCTTTATTCTTAATAAGCAGTTCTACCATTTACCAGTCTTACCCTTCTTCTTATCTTTATATAATTTGCTGCTGTTATATTCTGCAACTAGTTTCCTAGAGAATGGTTTTCCTCTGTTTTAGTTTTATAAAAGACTATTGAAGCTGTTGTAACAGTGAAGTTGCAAAACATAGTGTATCATTGAATCTTCGTTTGGGCAAATTTATATTCTGATGCTGAGACTTTTCACTGTGTGTTGTGCACATAATATAATGGGCAATTGTAATGTGAACTTCCAAGGTGATTTTTTTAGTAGTTGACAGCAGTGTTCTAAAGAATGTGCTCTTCTCATGAAAACTTAATTATGTTTATCCTTAGTTAATCAAGCACTGTGTGACAGGAATATAATTTGAGGCACATAATTAATTTAATTTTTTTCTGTAGCCTCATTTAAAAAAGCATAAAGTGGCTAAATTAATTTGAATGTATTTTACTTAACCTGATATATCCAAAATATATCATTCTAACTGATAATCAATATAAAAATATTATGATATTTTACATATGTTTTGTACCAATTTAGATTTTGTAGTTTATGGTTGAAAATGTAGATTTACATACTTAAGTAGTTCCCAACATACTTATGCATTTCAATATATACATTTTTTTTAGATTTCATTTATTTTTAATGAGAGAGGATAGCAGTGAGAAAGAGAGGGAGGGAAACATCAATGTGTGGTTGCCTCTCATTCACCCCCTACTGGGGACCTGGCTCTGCAACCCAGGCATGTGCCCTGACTGGGGATCAGACTGGTGACCCTGTGGTTCACAGGCCAGCGCTCAATCCACTGAGCCACACCAGCCAGGGCTCCACTCAGTATTATTAACATCCAATTCCAAAGGGTATTTTATTGCAAAAGGAACTCTAAATTTTATCTATTTTTTTGTAATTTTTTTACAGCCAATTTACATAATACTGTCCATTATAATTAAAATCTTCTATATATTGATTCATGCTAGAGAAAGATATAAAATCTTAAATATTATGAAAAGCTTCAGTTTCAACATAAATTTTCATAACTGTATTGCTAGGTCATAAATAAACTTTTCCTTTCTTAGATGCTTCTGGTTAAGCTTGTTTACATGTAGTGAGATACTGGTGAGAAATGTAAAGAATACTGCCATTTCTGTCTTTGATCATTGACTATTGAAAATAAATCCTGTTTTAAAATCAGTTAACAATACAGTAAATCTTTGTTAAATTCTTTCACTGTTTAACCACTGTTTAGTGGCCTGTTAAAGATTCACAGTGCACAATGATATATTAAAGACTGAGACATCTTACAAGAAAGAATTTCTTGTAAGGATTCCTTTGGGAATCCTTTGCAGGATTTGCCAAAGCTTGCCTATCCTGCAAGTCTTAAACTTCTTGGACAATGGGATTCTTTTTATTAAGATCAAACCTGTCTATCCCATGAGAAATGCTGCCCTCTAGAGTCTTACATTTAATTGCTCTTGCATTTGAGTATCACAATGCTACCTCATCTTAGTGTGTAGAAATTGTGATGGTTAATACTAAATGTATAACAAATTAACTAGGTAGAAAAATCTTATAGTGTCTAATTTTAGAACATTTAGGGAGATAGAAACCAATATAATAAATGCCTCCCTTCTTATTGGACATATGCCATATTTATGGCTGTTAGTAATCTTTTGAATACATTTTCTTTATGTAGGGAATTATGGAAACGCAGTACAAGTCTCCAAATTCAGTGAAGCTTCTTGCTGACAGGCTGTCTTTCCTTGTCTTCTTCGAGGACCTATAACAATCTTCCTTATGACAGTTACCATTGAAGAGGAAGCCAGTTTCTTTATACTCTTCGCAATCCTCATTTTTTAAATCTATTAACATTAAAATAAGATTTTTGCTAACGTATCAGCTAACACTTCAGGAATATGTGGAGAAATGGGTTCTGACGATGAGAGAGAAACACGCTTTTTACATTCAGCTGAGTGTTTGGGCAAGGTGCTGCACTTACCAGAGGTTCTGGATGCATCTTCCTGCTCAGGCAGCTAGGAGAAATTGTATTGTTTGCTCCTTTGGTGGGTTTCGGCATGGGTCTATACTAAATGAAGTTGAACACCTACAAACTCATTGTCGGAGGAAGAAGTCAAAAGACTGAGTGAAATAGGACTGATGGGATGGGTATTTCATTAAGACCATTCCCACCTCCCCTGTCCGCTCTTCATTATCCACAAAGGGGCCCAGAAGATACTTTATTCACCAAGGTAATGAGAAGTACTTTGACGACAGTTCCATTATCTATGGAAAGCAATACCCAGCAGCTCCCCTTTGGCCACACTTTTATTATCTGTAATTTCAGTTATCCGCAGTCAACTGAGGTATGAAAATATTAAATTGAGAATTCTGGAAATAAACAATTTATAACTTTAAATTGTGCACCATTTTGAGTAGCATAATTAAATAATGTGTCATCCTGCTCTGTCCACTGGGGATGTGAATTATCCCTTTGTCCAGCATATCCATGTTGTATACGCTACCCGTTTGTCAGGCACTTAGTAGCTATTTAAGTTGTCCATTCGACTGTTGTAGAATCACAGTGCTTCCGTTCAAGTAACTCTTATTTTGCTTACTAATGGTCCCAAAGTGCAAGAGTAGTAATGCTGGAAATTTGGATATGCCAAAGAGAAGCTGTTAAGTACTGCCTTAAGTGAAAAGATGAAAGTTCCTGACGTAAGGAAAGAAAAAACATTGAATGCCGAGGTTGCGAAGATCTATGGTAAGAACAAATCTCTCTGTAAAATTGCAAAGAAAAAAGAAACCATGCTAGTGTTGCTATTGTACCTTAAATTGTAGCATCTGATAAGTACTTAGATACTTTGAGAGAAACCACATTCACATAACTTTTATTATAATTTATTGTTATAATTGCCCTATCTTCTTATTAGCTATTGTTGTTAATCTCTTACAGTGCCTAATTTATAAATTAAACTTTATCATAGGTACATGTGGGAAAAACAGCATATATAGGGTTCAGTACTATCTGTGGTTTCAGGCATTCACTGGGGATCTTGGAACATGTCCCCCGTGGATGAAGGGGGGACTGTTATAATTGCTCTTGTCTGTAGGTAGCAGGAGGTACTTACACTAAACTTGTCTCTCTGGTTTCAGATGTTGGGATTCTAGGGTAGCTCTAATTTTCATAGGCAAAGTGGGGTCATATGTATAAGGTAATATGACAGGCCTGATGGTCAAGAGATGTGCTGACCTGAATACTTCTTTTTGGCTGAGACTAAAGATCATGGAACCCCTATATTTGAAATAGGTGGAGAGCCCACTGAGGTCCTACCTGTTTTGTATAACCCAAAATTTCAGGCCTCACAAGTGAAGGTCTGCCTTGAACCAGCACAAGAGTGAGTTGCAATTCACACAGTTAGTAGGCCTGCGTCAGGTCTGTGGGATCCATTCAGTTTCCCCTTTTTAAAAAAAATGTGTTTATGGATTACAGTAAAGCCTTTAACTTATTTTATTAATCTCACATCCCTTTGCAGTTTAGTTTGTAGGTTATAGAAGAAACCAGAGGGAAGGGGACATCACCCAAAGATACTGATATTGGAGCTGTGTACATAACTGATGAAACTCTGGTTCTCATCTCCATTTGAGGAACACAAAGTGTTTTGTTCCTTCAAGGCTTAGTTAATACTCTCAAGAATCTTGAGACTTGAGAATTTTGTTTGGAGCTTGAGGTGTGGAATAAATGTGTATGTGGTTCTATAGCCAAGACTTGGTATGTATTTAGCCTCATTTTATTTTATTTTATTTTTTATTTGTTTAAAAGGTTTTATTATTTTCACAGAGAGAAGAAGGGAGGGAAAAAGAGGGAGAAAAACATCAATGTGTGGTTGCCTCTTGCACATCCCCAACTGGGGAACCCGGCCCGCAACCCAGGCATGTGCCCTGACTGGGAATCAAACCGGTGACCCTCTTGGTTCGCAGGCTGGTGCTCAATCCACTGAGCCACGCCAGCCAGGGCTGGCCTCATTTTAAATAACCTCTCAATGTTGGAGAAATTTGTATGTTAGGAGTCCTATAGAAGGCAGAACTCAATTTCCTAGAATCTCTTGCAGCTAGGACATGGACATGTGACCTAGATGTTTTTGATCAGATGCATGTGTGTAAGACATGAATTCAGAAGAGAGAACAACTGCAGGTAACAGTTCTTGCTTGGAATTGCTTCCTGATGTGGATGGCCTAATGTGGATGGCCCTTGGTGAGACACCGAGCTTTCACAGGCAACAGTAGCAGCCGTCCTAGTGAGCCTTATTTTCTGAGGCTTCACTTTTCATGTTACCAGTGGGCAAGGGGTGGGGCAATTTGTTGGGGAGACTTAGGAACTTTTCTTGGCTGTATACCCCCAACCTGATTCTTTTGCTCTTTGGGGGCTGGAATTCTTGGAATCACCCAATATATTTTAACACATTTCTCTTCTTTTGAAACCACCTGAAAGAGGTTTTGTTTTTTGCAGCTAAAAACTTTGATCGATCCTACTAAATTGTAAAGATTTTGTTTGTTGACAAAGTGTTTTACTTTTCTAAATAAGATCCAAAAATTGCCACACACTTATACTCTTATTTTTTCCTCCCTCCCTCTGCATTTCTTTGCCACCATTTTTTTCTACTTAGAATGACACTTTTGTACAGTTTGAATTGCTTCCTGTCCTTCACTACTCAGCTTAAGCTCCAAAGCTGTAGTGAAACCTTTCTTGTGTATCTCAGCAGTCTGATGGATTCTTATCTCCCTCTGAATTCCAGAAGCACTTGTGTAGGCATTAAGTGCTAGGTTGTTTTTTTTTTCTTTATATATGCATCTTAGCTCTCACGCTAAATGATAAGCTTCCTGAGAACTGGTAATATACCTCTTTCTGTCCCTTGCACTATCCAGTAGAATGCCTTGTATCTATTTTGACTGAAGGTTTAGCAGTCACTCTCATAATGTGTAGTGATTAGAGTTGCTGAGAATCACAGTGATGCCGCAGCAATTGAGTGGAGATAACAAACTAGCTAGACTCACTTTATCACAGTCTTAGTGGGACCAAAGAGGCTGGCAGTGGGGCCCAGTTTCTCTTTTCCTCACGGGATCTGAGACTTGCCTCTCATCCTGTTTTCATGAGTAGGTGGTCATATCTTCTGAATTACTATCTTAATAGTGTTTTACAATTTTTTGCCTTGACAAAAGCCTTCCATTTCTTTCCTAACTTCCTAGTTACTTTAATTGCACCCTCTGGAATTGCTGTTCATAATCAGCAAGCTTACTATTTTCAGTCTACAGTCATACCTCATTACTTGTTAGCTTCAAAACTTGTCAAACCCTGTACTATGTGCATTTTGCCAAGAAAAAAGTATTTCAGCAGTTGCTGGGGATTCATCGCAATTGCTAGAACTTGTATGAGTTGTGACTTTGCCCCACAAGAGAAAATGCTTCATTGTTTGGTATTTATCGGTTTCCGCACTTGTCCTGAGTTCTGGAATGAATTAAGGACAGGTACCTAGGTACCACTGAATTTTAAAATTTTGTGTAAATGATGAAATAATTCAAATATGCAAAAACTTATAAAAAGTAATATATTAGACACCTATGAACCCAGGCTGAAGGTCAAGCAGATGTTATTGTTTTGCCTTGTTTGCTTTTTCTCTTGTTTCAAAATTCACCTCTCCCCATTCTTTCCCCACTCCTTCAGAGGTACCCATTACCCCGAAGTCCTTGTGTGTCATTTCTGTGTTCTTTTGTACATACAAAACATAATATATACAAGATGCTATGAAAAATATTTATACAATGTTGTGTTCTAGATATATTCATGTCGACACATAGAATTTTAGTTCATTATTTTTAATTGCTGCTTGGTTAAATAAAACTCAGTTTCATCCTATTAGATAACTAGGTACTACCTACTTTTCAGCAAATAGCATTGCTGTCTGTGATAGGGGGTTTCATACACAAGTACCTGTCACTGTGTAACTTTATCTGAGATAGATACCTAAGAATAGAATTATTGGATTACAAAGTGTAGGTGCCACTTCATCTTACCAAGTATTGTCAAGTCCAGTCCAAAGTGGAGGTACTGCTTTGTACTCAGCATTTTATTTTATTTACTAATTTTTGCATCTCTGAAAGATAAGAAGTGGAGTTTAATAGTTTGCATTTTGATTACTTTGATTTCTAGTAAAGTTTAACATCTTTGCATGGATTTTGGTCATTCTGGTCTTCTATCCTGTGAATCTTTTCTGTGTTCTTTGCTAATATATATTTTTTCTCTGGGTGTTGGCTTTTATATCAATTTGTGGCAATTTAAAATAATCTGATTAATATTTCTGGTAATATGAATTGCAGATATCTTTTCTAATCTCTTTTACAGGCTTCTCTTTTTCTGCTTGGTCATTGAAAGTATAATTTCTTGAGTCTTGGTCCTAAGCTGCTTTCCCTTGCGTTTTCATTCTTTCTCCCTAGGCAGTCTCACCTCTTTGATTCTACTTTGTCTAAGTTTCAGACCTGTTTTATAACTTAGCTACCCTAGAAACAACATGAGTCTAGAACATCTGACCTCATCATAATCTCCATCCATGTGATTTGACCCTAGTTCACCTTCTTAACCTCGTCACATACCATGTACTTTTTTCTTTTTGCTTTTACTATGCTGACCAGGTGTGATGCATATTTCCCTCCAGAGCCTTTGCTCTTGTTATTCCTATGTTAATATGCATCTCACATTTTATTGTACATTATCCTATTTTTAATGTATATCAAGTTATGAACATTAGTCATTAGGAAAATGCAGATTCAAAGCCAACAGGGCAGGGGCAGGATTAAGTGTGGGAGGGGGCGTGAAGCAGGGGAGAGTGATCGGGGAGAAATGGGGACAACTGTAGTTGAACAACAATAAAAAATAATAATAAAACTGAAAAAAATAGAAACTGTTAGATAACCCCTACAACTAACTAGAGGGGCTGCAATTGAAACGGTTGCAACACACTGCCCCCTACGACACCCAGAACTCGCTCTTAAGTTGCTGGTATGGGTATAAAATGGTAGAGCCACTTTGGAAAGCCACTCAGTGGTTTCGTGTAAATGTAAGCATTACACCTACCTTTGGATTCAGCAGTTCTGCTCTGGGTATTTTCCCAAGAGAAATGAAAACATATGCCCACAAAAAGCCTTTTTCAAGAATTTTTATAGTACTTTTATTCATAATAGCTAACAACTGGAAACAACCCAAATGTCAATCAGTAGGATAATGGGTTAAAAAGTTTTGATATATTCATACAGTGGAATACTACCCAGTAATAAAACGGAAGGAACATGCATGCCAGACAACATGGATGACTCTCACAAATTCACCCGGCAAAAGACGCTGGACACGGTATGGTGTGATTCTATTTGCATTAAGTTCTAGAACAGGCCAAGCTAATCTATGGTTGAAAAAAGGATATCGAACAGTGGTTCAGTTCTCTGTGGGAAGTGCTGGAGTACAACTGGGAGGGGGCACCAGGGAGTTTTCTGAAGTGATGAAAATGCTTAGTATCTTACAGAGGTCTGGCTTACAGGAATTTACTCGTCAGAGTGGGGTGGCCAAGGAGTGTATATGTCAATGTCTGTAAATTTTTTACCTAAAAATATAAAATAGTCAGCTAGGCTGCAGGAAGTGGAAGGTTTAGGTGAAAACAAAAATGGCAGGATGTGGATGGTTGATGCATATGAGATTATTATACTATCCTTATTCTGTTTATTTTGTGTTTGAAGTTTTCAACATGTAAGGTTTTTTAATGCAAATATTATGAAAGCACATAAATAGCACCTGTGTTCTCACTATCAGTTAATAACTGAAGCCTTGCCAATGTAATTGTCTTCCCTTGTTTCCCCACCAATGACCCCTTCCCCCCACCAATCACTGTCCATGACCCCTTCCCCCCACCAATCACTGTCCTGAATCCCTCTTAACTTTTAAACATTTTCCAAATATCAATCGAAAGGTCACTTCTTGAAAGAAAGCCTTTCATCCATTAAAACATTCACTAGGTCAATGTTATGTGTATTCATGCCCCTGGTATGTGTATTCATGGCTTTTATCACATTTGTGATTTATTTGTTTGATTAGTTCATATCAGTCTTTCTGGTAGGCTTTAAGTTTTCAGAGGCCCAGGGTATATATTCTGTTGCTTTCTTAGTGCCTAGCATAATAAATTTATTAGATGATTGTTCTGGTGTAGTTTTCTTTTTATATTAAAGATGCAAAAATTGAAGAGCTATTCTACTATTGAGTACTTTGTTGAATCAGTATGTTATAAAAAGCTATGGATGTGAGAATGATTGATAGGTAGTAATATTTTTTGATATTATTGGCATCTGATTAAAAAAGAAATAATACTATGTCCTTTGATCTGGAACGATGTCCGAAAATCTGCCACTTGGTTCTCAAATGCTCTTGAGCTTCATTATGTTGTCTTTCTATTTTCTTACTTGGAAGCCATGAAAACAAAAGACCCCTTCCTTGTTAACAAAGATTATTCTAAATACTCCTTTTTTCTTCTCTCATGTGCTTCCTTCTTTGCCTATTAGTTTTGATGTTTATCAGGGATGACCATCTTTAAGAGCTTGTTGTTTTCTTATTTTTTATACTGGTAGTATATATTTTAAACTTTCATATGCCTCACTCCCAAATAAAGGTATGAACTAATAAATAGTAAAGATTGATAAAAGTGCTTTGCTTATAATTATACCATTGAGCACATTGTTATCTCTAATGCAAATACACATTAGCAGTACTGAAGGAGAGGGATTGTGTTTTGATTTTTGATATTTTGTATTTCTGTGGAATACTTGGACAGTTTAACAAAGTAGTTGGATTTCTGTTATGATTGTTTATAACTTTTGTTTCTTCTTGCGAGATAGCATATTATAGTGTCTAAGAGTGTGTGAGACTCAAGCCAGGTTGAGTCCTGGTTCCGCTATTTCGCAAGCTGTGTGACTGATCAAGTGACTTAACTGCTTTGTGGATCTGAAGTTATTGAGAATAGAAGCTTTTGGGCATTCAGTACCTCAGGAGTGACTTTTCTAAAAAGAAAAAAAAAACCCAGACCTGAGCATCATACACCTTTTTTAAAAAAAATAACTTTTTTCTTTTTATGGAATTTATTGGGGTTACACTGGTTAACAAAATCACACAGGTTTCGGGGGAAAGTCTTATAACTTTTTCATGAATCCCCATTGCATGGAATAAAGTCCAAATTCTAGAGAAGTGCAAATGTGGCTTTTTAAGAACTGACAGACATTTTCTACTAATTTGTTATATTCATGGACATTCCAAACTTACTAAATTAGTTAAAATTTTTTGAACCTACCATGGTGTTTTATGTATCTTGTTTTGTGTATGAGTTATTCTCTAAGCCTGAAATATACTTTCCTTTATTTAGCTTCAAAAGTCTTCTAATTGAAGATTTTTTATCTTGTCTCAGTTCAGTTAATTATGTCCTCATGCTATTATATTTAGTAGTGAACACTATTAAAAGCTACCTTATAGTCATTTTTTTAAAAGATGCCTGCTTTGTTTCTTAAACTGAGTTGCTTGATGGCAAAGACTGTGTATTAATCTTTACAGTATCTTCCCTGTCTTGCTTACTGTAGTTGATCAGTTAATGCTGATTTAGTAAATGAAAACATTTTTGTTTTTCATTTTGAGAATATTATAGGGATTTTTCTTTTTTAAAACTTTTTAAACAAATTATTGATGGGGGGAGAAAGAGGGAATCGATTTATTGTTCTATGTATTCATGTACTCATTGGTTGATTCTTGTAAGTGCCCTGACTGGGGATTGAACCTGCAACTTTGGGGTATTAGTACGATACTCTAACCAACCGAGCTACCTGGCCAGGGTGGGTTGTTCCTTCAGTTGTTTATTTGAAGATGGCACCAATTTCTACACTGATTGGTTCGATGGAAAACCAGAAGAGAATAATTAAATAAAATATAAGTAGTTTGATCTGGGAACAGTTCTCTGAAGTTGGAACTAATCTGTTAAATTGTTAAGTTACCTAGAGTAGAAGGTCAAATTTCTAGAATGATTATTATGTTTTTGTTGTTAAAGTAAATGGCATGTAAGAGAACTTTCAAGTTCATGTGGCAAAAACAGAGAAAAACTGCAAAGTTAAGAGTCTCTGAGGTTTCTGATGTTTCATAGACTAACAAAAGGTTGCTTTATTAGCAGCGTTAATGAACGAATGGCTTTATTGGCTTAGGCATACTGGTCGCTTTGTCGGTCCAAAGAGCTAAGAGTTCTTATTTCAATTCATGATTATGTTAGAGTAGTGAAGTGAAAGCCGTTGACCTTCTCTTAAGCAGAAAATAGCAAGTTTTTACAAATAGATTAAAGCATTAAAAGGAATGCGATAAAGAACTAACTTATCAAATCCCTTAAAATATTTGAGTTTTAAAAATCTTTTTGTGTACCGATTTTACCACAGTAGATTTTTAAAATACGTATTAATTGGAATTAAAATAATAACTTTAATAGGATGGTTTTGTAGAGTTAGGTCTAAATGATTGAAAAAACTGAGTTATTGGAGTGGATAAACTTTCAGTTCCCCAAGTGGTGGTCCATGTTAAGAGCAATATGAGATGCAGGAAGTATTTCTTCGTTTAATGCCATTCACATGGCATACCTTCCAAGTTGTTTTTTATTTAAGTGGAATGCGGTTTGCTTGTTAGAGTCATTGTGGAAGTGCTGATTTGTGTCTGTTCGTTTACATCAGAGATTAAAGTAGAAGGGGTCCGTGGGTACCTGCTTCTAAATCAAAGTTCTTCAAAGCAATAGTTTTCAAGTCCAGGAATTACAGAAATAAGGTTTGTGAAGCAGCAATTCATTTTAAATAATTACATTTCTAAATGGTGGAATATTTAGAAATTTCCATATGAGATGCTCATGTGTCCATACTGCCAAAATGAACAAATATTATTTTGCTATAATTATAGACCTTTTCAAGTTTCAGAACTTGTAAACTAAATTAAAAATACACTTGAGTATTAATTAATCTAATTTTTTTGCCTCCCTTCCAAGAGATAATTACCAAACTGGAGGTATCCTTTAGGTTTTTATACTTTTATGCACACATTTGTAAAAAAGGTTAAATAATATTAATTTGGTTTTAAAATGTAAATAAATAGTAGTGTATTGTTTACATACCATTGCAAGGTGCTTGAAAAGATAAATACCAAGTGCTGTGCCTTCTTTGTTGAGGAAATAGAGATACAACATGACATTTTTAAAGTAAAAATTTACATCCTTTAAAAAGTACTGTGGTGTGAAGCTTTCTTTGAAAGCTGCAGTAGGGTTCAGCAGAGGGTGGCGGTAAGCTGTTGCTCTGCACTGGGTTGACTTGTGAAATACTGTATTTGGCCAAGTTGAGTGGGTAATGGGCAGTTTGAGAAATGGTTTCTAATGCGTTGTTCTAGATCACTGAAGGTCTGGTATCTATCTATGTAACTGCTTACAGCGTTTGACTAGCTGAGATCTTGCTTTTTAAAATATTCTTCACCAGTCTAGTTTTAACTTTTTCACCTCCAAAATTGAAATAGAAGACAGTAAAATAAGAGTTATCATAAGAAAATATGGTATTAACACTATTTTAAGGTGCTAGATTTTCAGATACCACTATTTACATGATTTTAATTCATGAAACTCTTCGTTACATTTATTGCTGATTCACACATGAATGAACAGTGTGAAGCCACTGAATTTGTTGTGCACCTTTTGTTTTGGGGAGAGACTGTCCATCCTTATCGTCCTCTCTGGGATTTTTAGTGTTAGTAGAAATCATAAACTCAGGTAATTGTCCTCATAAACCTCTGTCTACTTCTGTAGACTATAGATTTGGGATGGGCTCTGTCGGCTCTCAGCCTCACAGTGGACCCTAAGTGACGATTCTGGTCCCTCTTCCAGTATTTGTCTGGTCTTGCTGATATGTCTGACCTCTGAGGAGGTCTTCTTACATTTACTAAGTTGCTCTTTCTCTTTTAGGAAGATAAGACAAACTTCTCTTGGGGAGAGGTCCCCTTTTTGTTCTGAGATGCCTCTCAAATGAAAAAAATTTTTTTTTTAATCAAAAGTTGCCTAAAGTGGGAACTGGAGCTTTTAAGTATTCTTGGCGCAAATACCCCGTTTAGAAAGTTAAGTACCAGGATTAGAAGTAGATGTCTTTCTGGCTAGGGGGCCTGGTGTGTGGGGTGGGGTGATTAGAGTGATTTTAAAAAAATCAATGTTTTGAAAGTGTTGCCTTTGAACTACAACCCAGTGGCTGGCTACCTTCAGGTAGAAACCCGTCGACAGTTCCTGGCCTATGGAAGGTTTTGTAGAGGTCTGTACCTGGCCAGGGTCTTAGAGACAAAACAGCCCAAGACCGAGGAAAGTTATTGTAAGGTTTTAATGAGTTGTCTGAAGTAAAGTTTGTCCAAAGGATGCTCGGCCTCTGGGAATTGTTTGGGGAACTGGCTTTTGGGGCACTACGCCCTCCTGTTCCTCTGACTGTTGTCTCAGAGACTCATACAACAAAAAGTCCCACAGCTCAGGACTAACAAGTGGTTATAAGTAATGAGGCAGATTTCCATCAGGACAGAAATTTTCAAGTCTGATCAAATAATGATGTTGCTTAATTTAGAGAGAGGAATAAGAAGTTGGTTAGTTTAAAAAAACTTAGTTTTTATGTAAATATAACAGAAAAAATGGGATAAAAGGACATACAGAAAGAACTGTTTATATTTTGAATAAAGAAGATACCACCGTAAAGATTAACCCAAAAGTTTTTAGATGTGTAAGAATATTTATTTGCAAGATTTTTCTTCAAATGTTTGTTTTAAAAACTTAAAATTTTCTAAGCAACAAGACCAAATAATTTGCCTTAAAGTTTTTATGAATTCCTGACTTGGCCATCTGATTGTTTTTGAAGTCAGTTTCTGAGTTAGTGACTAATACTTTCAATATGTGTGTGAAATTACACATTTGTAAACCTAACTTGAGCCTGTGTAGAGCAGGCATTAGCAAGACATCATCCAAAACTTCCTCTGCTATTAAAAAGACTCTTAAGAAATCTCTTGCTGGTAAAACATATTTACATTGAAGCTATTCTTAAAACTTTAATGCAAAATGATCAGACATTTAATTTACCTTTATACACAGTCGGTAGAAATAAAATACATTATTAGGAAATTCAGATTTTCAAATTAATGAGCTTTGTATCATTAGGATGGTGACCTGAAATTATGTCACCAAGAATAACTTTTACACCTGGAGTTTTTCCGTGAAGGAAGCCCTAGGTGTGGGTCTGCAAGAGCTGTGCAGGGCCGCGGACAGCAGGACGTGGAGGTATCACCCATTCACAGGGTGGCCAGGAATTGAAACTGACTCAGTGGCATATCACACAAATTTTCATCTATTTTATATAAACATAGTTTTCAAATAAAAAATTTAAAATAATTGAAGTAAAATTTATATACAGAAAACTATTGACAAACATTTCTATATCGATGAACTTTTACAAAGTGAATGCATATTTTGACTGTAGTCTAAACTTCTCTGATGCCTCCTTGTCCTGTGTTGAATAATCTCGTCATCCCAAAGGTAACCATTACTTTGACTTTGTGGTAGGAGATTAGTTTAGCTTGTTTTTGAAACCAACCAACCAACCAACCAACCAACACCCCTATAAGCACGCGCGCGCGCGCACACACACACACACACACACACACGGGCCTCTTTCTCACAATACTGTGTTTATAAGATGTATCTTATTTTGTGTGTGGTATTAGTTTTCTCATTTTCACTGAGGTTTAGGAATATAATAGCATATTTCTCCCTTCTACTGCCAATGGACATTTGGGTTACCTGTATTTTTTGGACCATAAGACACACCTAGGTTTTAGAGGAGGAAAATAGGAAAAAATTTTTGAAGCAAAAAATGTGGTAAAATATTTAATGATATAGATAACATAATATTTCACCAATGTAAATATAAACAGAACTCAACAGCAACATTAACACCATTATTCCTCCCAAATTGGGGGTGGGGGTGTATGCGTCTAATAGTCCAAAAATATAGGTATATTCACTTCTAGCCTCTTTAAATATTATTGCTATGATAACTCTGTACATATCGTTTTGTACACATATGTACATACAACTATTGATTGTATACTCAGGAGTAGTATTACTTAGTCATTGGGTAGGTGTATTTTCACCTTCAGTAGATGCTTCCAAATAGTGTTCCATACTGGCTATACCAGTTTACATTTCTGCCTGCAGTGTGTGAGAATGCCAGTGCTGCACAGTCTCACTTATACTTGGTATTGTCTGGTTTTTAGGTAAAAAAATAGTTGTTTTGGTGGGTGATAGTATTTGAGTTTTTAATCTGTACATTCCATATGATTAGTGACATTGAGCATCTTGTCAGTATGTTTATTGGGTTTTGAAATTACCTTTTGTGAATTTTTGTTTGGTGTTTAGCCCATCTTAAAAATTGGGTTGTCTTTTTCTTGGTAACATTAGGTTGTTCTTAAAAAATATTTTCTATGTGAGTTCTTTTTTGAGCATATGCATTGATATTTTTTCTACTCTGTAGCTTGCATTTTCACTTTTTAAAGAACTTTTTAAAAAAAATATTTTATTTCTTTATTTTTAGAGAGAGGGGAAGGGAAGGGGAAAGAGAGGGAGAGAAACATCAATGTGTGGTTGCCTCTCATGTATCCCCCACTGGGGTCCTGGCCTGCAACCCAGGCATGTGCCCTGACTGGGAATCAAACCGTGGCCCTTTGGTTCACAGCCCATGCTCAATCCACTGAGCTACACCAGCCAGGGCTAAAGAACAACTTTTAATACTGATAAAGTCCAATTTTTTTTGTTTTGGTCTTTTCTGTTTTAAAAAATATGTGCCTACCTGAAAATCATGGTGATATTTTCCTGTCATCTTATAGAAGCTTTATTGTTTTAAACTATTGTTTAGGTCTCTGATATACTTTTTTCTTACCCCTTTTCCATGGCTTGTGGCTATGTATATAATTCATTTGATTGATTTTGATTTTAATAGTAGTAGTGATAGAAAATCTTACTGTGATGGTTTTTATTTTATTTTATTTTTAAATACGGCATTGTAATTTTGAGATGGTAACATTTTCTAGTAGTTAAAATGGATTTCTTTATTCTGGTGATTCTTTAAAAGGAATTTAAAAATATCTTTTTTTTTTCACTTTAAAAGGGGCAATCAGTTTTACTTACTATATCATGCTCTAGTTTACTTGTTTTGTTTTTGAGGAGTCATAGTTTAGTGCCTTAAAGACATGGGATTGTACAGTCAAAGGCAGCTACTGTATTTAAGCAGATGACTTAGTTTCTATAAGGCTTGGCTTTTTTATCTGTACTATTAGGAGTAAAGGAGGTGATTTAAAACATGTCTGTAAGTATTTTTTTAAGTCCTGAGCAATGTGCCTAACAAAGAATAAGAGCTCTATAAGATTGAGTTACTTTATCCTTGAATTTTTGAACTTTATTTTGAAAGTTATTTTGACATGAGACTTGACTGAAAGACTATATGCTGTGTTTATTATAAAATTATTTACAGCTTACTTTTGTAAATAGTAAAATTAGTTTATACATTTGTTTTTATTTTGATTAAAATGTTTTAAATTTTTTAGTACTCACAGAGTACTACTGTTAATTTTAAAATAAAAATAAATTAAACACTTTGTAAAATATCTTTCCAAGTCACTGGCTCTGCCTTATCTCTCTAGATGCTATAGTTAAATTGTGTGAGTGCCACTTCACAGTAGTAACTAGGTATCAGAATGTAGAGTATGACATTGTCCATTGATAACCAGGAAGAATTTAACACACGAGTGCTTCTCTGAGACATTGTTAGTATGCCGTTGTCTCAATCTGTATGTGGTATTTAAAATCTGATTTATTATAGAGCTCACTGTTTCTGTAGTCTAGTAAATTCTGCCAATATCCTGATAATTTGTTAGCTTTTCCATATTACTGCATATAAAATTTCAGTTATGTACAAGATTGGGAAAAATTATATTTACCTATGCCAAAGTTTCAACATGTGATTTGGGTTTTAAAGTGTTGGGAAAAAAGACAAGTAGATCACATAAATGGGATTCTTGGATAGATTTTACAGAGTGGGGTTAACTTCTGAGGTTGAAGAATTATTTCTTCTTATTTTTTATTTAGGGAGTCTCAACCATCAGCAGGATTTTTAAAAGGCTATTTAAATATTTGGTAAGTACATACTCTTCATATTAAATAGTTTGCATGTTACTTAAGTTTACATGTACGTTACATTAATGACATTTACAAAAGCCACTACAAATGACAGTTATCGTTTATATTTTTTAAAATTTTTACCTGACACTGGAATTTCTTCTCTTTTTACTTATTCTGCTTTCCTTCTGATTTTTTCTGCACATTGATTCAGGACATTCTTTCAGTATATAGCCTAAGTATGAAAGAGTTTAGAGAAAGAATGAGTCTTATTAGCAGAAACGCTAATGAAACTGGCCTTTGACTGCTTCTGAGTTTTGCAGCACCTTTCTTCAGCCCTCCGTGACTTGAGTCCTCTTTACGTTGGGTCCTGCTCACCGCAGTGAGCGAACAGGAAGACGAGCACTCTAGTCAGGCCCTATGCCGCTGCCTATCTGGGCTGGTCTGGTTTCATTGTGATAACATCATAATGTGAAGCACTTGATAGGTTTCTATAATTAAGAATTTCAAAAACTAAAGGTTTTTACTTTTTAATTTTTGAGTAAAAGTAGGAGAGTTAATCTCAATGTTTTACTTCAACTATATAGTATTTTACATACATGCAACAATGCCTTGCTTAATCACGATAGGTGTTAAAATTATTAAATATACTCCAGCGGTGGGGGGGTAAATATGGGGCATTGGTTAATCAAGTGTTTTAACAATTATTTTTGATTGTTTAATGTCAAAATATTTTTAAGGATGAATTCACTTACTTGATTAGCTAAAGGCAATTTTCCTAGCTATGTGAAAAAATGTTTAATAGTAAACATTGATTTCTTTTACTATTCTTTTTAATGTATTTGAAACAATAAATATTCAACAAAACGATGTTTCTAAAATTCTGTAATATAGTTGATGCTTAAATATTCAACAATTATACTATATTTACTATATATTTATAATTAATGTAACATTTTTAGGAGCAAATGATGTTGCAAGTTTTTCAAACAAATTTTTATTACTTTAAAATGTGGTAACTGATATCTAGGAATGTTTTAAGTAGAAAAGAGCATTTTACTGACATTTTTCCCCCTCACTGATACATGTATTTGAGTTAGTCTGAGGGAAGTAATCATCTTGGTATTGTATGTGTTTATACATATTTCTGTTTCAAAAATGTATTCATTTATGTTTAGTGACTGCTTTTTTGAAATACAGTTCACATATCAGAAAAGTCATCCCTAAGTATACAATTACTGGTTTTTAGTGTATTCAGAGTTGTACAATAATCATCACAGTCTAATTTAGGATACTTTTGTACCCCCACAAACCTCTTTATCTTTTAGCAATAACTATTTCCCTTAAACTCCCTACCCCTAAATGCTCTAGGCACTTTAACCCCGGTTTCTATGGATTTGTCTGTTCTAGACATTTTATATTAATTGGAATTATACAATATCTTTCCTTTTGTATCTAGCTTCTTTTATTTAGCATAGTATTATCAAGGTTTAAGCATGTTGTAGCATGTATCATTCATTTTTATGGCCAAAGGTATTCCATTGTATATTGCATTTTGTTTATCCATTCCTCAGTTCATGGGTTGTATCTACTCTTGGCTATTAGGAATGCTGCTTCAATGAACATTTTTGTGTAAGTTTTTGGGTGCACACTTTTCATTCTTTTAGGTATGTACTTACAGGAGTGGGATTGCAGGGTAATAACTCACTGTATTTGGCTCAGAAACTGTCAAAAATGGCTGCAGTATCCTGCAATTCTACCAACAGTGTATGAGGGTTCCAGTTACCTCACATTCTCACAGATAGTTGTTCTTGTCAGTCTTTGGATTTTTGCCATCCTGATAGATGTGAAATGGTGTTTCATTGTGGTTTTGATTTTCATTTCCATAATGACTAATGATAAACATTATTTATTGTGTTTATTGACCATTTATATATATTCTTAGGAGAAATGTCTGTTCAAATCCTTTGCCCATTTTTTAACTGGGTTGTCATTTTATTGTTGAATTGTAAGCATTCATTATATATTCTGGAAACTAGTCCCTTATGAAATATACGATTTGTAAATACTTTCATTCTGTGGATTGTCTTTTGACTTTTTTGTTGTCTTTTGACACACAAGTTTTTATTTTGCTGAAATCCAAATTATGTTTTTTTTTCTTTTGTTGCTATGCTCCCAGTGTCATATTGCAAATTCATTTAAGTAAGAATTCGTTGAAGTCTAGGTCTGTGACAAGGTTTTAATTATCACAGGACTATAAAGCTTTGGCATTTCCTGAGTTTGACAGCCAAAGCCCAAAGGAAGCAATTATTCTTGTATTTGTGCTTTGAGTCCTTAGCTAATTGTTTTAAGCAAAATGTTACGTTTCGATCCCATGTGTTATTCTGAAAATGTTAGCTGTGCAAGACGTGTTATTGATGCTAGTTTCGTGAATTCATATTTAATGTTTTGGACTGAGGAAGAATTTCATACTTTAGTTTATTGTGGCACTTAACTGTGTATTTGATTTTGTACCTTAATAAAACCATTGCTTCTTAGGCTAAGCATATTAACAGTTCTCTTAAATCTTTCCTGTAAAGAGACAAAACATTTTGAGAATCTCAATGATTTTAATCTTGTACAGGTTATTTGTAGGCAATAATATTTCAGTGTTTATGTAAATTACATATGGCATATGTCTCTTTTACTCTGCTTTATTAAGTATGTCTTTCAGATTTTTATGGGACCATTTTAGTTCCTTATTTTTATTATACTGTGGTTTCTTTTATCAATTGAAGGCATATTTCAGGATATATTGGTCTATAATGTTGTCTAATATAGTATTTCAGACAAATGATGTTTAACATTGGAATGTTACTACTCTTAGTATCATTGGTTTTTATGTAGGGGCAAAAGGGTTGTAATACAGTGTAATAAATTTATTTTTATTAGGGAAGTTTATTTGTTTTTATCTTTTGTATTGACGATATTCTGTCTTAACTTCAAATAATTAAAAACCTATTTTAATGAAATTTGGAGAGCTAAGATTATTGATATTCTTGTTAGCTGATTTTAAATCATGGTGTCCACTGGTTAGCAGTCACTTTGGTGCCCAGTGTATGGGTAATATTGTTCTTCACATTGATGATTTTGTAGTTGGTGTTATACTATTCATGGACATTTTGCAATGGAAAACGAAATGAAAAATGATGTTATACTATTCATGATGCTGTCACATTTTCCATTGTGATAAAAAATAGGTAAAAGGTTTAGTTGAGAGTTACGTCCTCCTGTCGTATGTGTTGAATGTGGTGGAGGATTTTGATGACCTATTTATTTATGGCCGAATTAAGGCAAAATGGCTTTTGTGCATTCTTTCCCCTTTCCTTTCTCTTGTTCTGTAGGCTCAAATGAGTGGTCCTATCTCTATTTTTCTTACTCCTTTTTCATTTCATATTTTATACTTTTTCTATCTTCAGTCTGTCTTTACTGAAGGAATAAAATGTTTTTATTTCTTTAGAAAGTGAACATCTGTATTCTTGATTTTATCCCTTTTTCTTTTCACTGGAAGCTTGCTGTTTTCTGTATTTCTCCTCCCTCTTATGCTCTGTGTTGGGTTGTTTGCCTCATCACACTTAACCTTGAAAAGTACCTTATTTCTGCTCTGCTTATCCTTCTCATTATCACCGAGCTTGTTAGATTTGTAGGCGACTCCAAATGTCCTGTTTCTTAACTATTATCCAACTACCTTCTGTAGTTTGGCTATTGTTTCTACTAGTGTTCTGCTTTCTCAAGTGAAAATAAACCACTTTTCTTACAAAACCAGGTAGGTAGACATTGGTTAACCTGACGTTAAAATGCTCTGTATCACACCCAAGTTAAGATTGAGTACCAATTGCTAAACTTGTGTCTTTACATATCTCATCCTGCCCTGCCTTTTTCGTCATTTGGTATCATTTTCTCTGTTACCGTTTTTTCCTTCATATGTACCTTAAATATAAAATGGGTTTGCTCTTTGCCCCTCCTAATTATATAATACATTTCTAGGAGATAGTCTCCTGTTCCATTATGTAATCAACACAACTTTGTGATGACTCACACATACTACATTTTCCTGCATTGCCTGTTTCAGCTCAGTCATTAAGTTCTTAGTACCCCCAAATTATTATTTCTCAACCTGAAAAATTTGCTTTGTACATTGCTTGATATGTTGTCGAAACTCAGTAAATGCTTGTTGAATCAATGAATGAACTTGGTATCTGAGTCTCCCAGTCTGTTCAGTTTGTTCTTTTTTTAGGTAATGGTTTTAACCATTATCCTAGACTCATGGCTCATCTGCAGCAAACTCTTGTCTACACTTATTATCATATTTTGGTCCTAAGCGTAACTAATGAGACAGATGATATTATAAGGGTCACAGAGATTGTGATTTGCTTATGGTTTTGCAGGTAATGGTGGAATTGAAAATGAAAATGAGGTTTCTGATTACATGTTTCCTGGTGTTCACAGAAAACATTCTTTTCAATGATAAAAGCAACATACAGGCAAGAAACTCCTCTCCATGTGCTATGTGAGTTACTGTGTGAGTTAAGGGAGACAAGACTGAAGTGGTGGTACTCAAAGTTCTCATGTGATCAGATGTAGGCCCTAATTTGGTGGGAGGAATGACAATCAAGGATATGAATTTTCAAACACCATTAACAGAACTTTGACATTCAGATATCCTGTAATGATGTAGTGATGCCGGTAGTTACCCTCAGATAACAATTATAAAATCTGGGTAAAATATTGAAAGAAAAACTCAGACTATTTAAAAGTGGTGGAAAATGATCAAAAGGAGGCAGGAGCCAGATGAGAGGTTATCCTTTAAAGCCTGCAACTGTAAACAAAAACCCTAGAATACAGAAGAAAAAGATTTGGAAGGACAGAGTGAAGACTGAAATACAGATAGTTTATAAGTTGTGTTACATTAAAAAGTTATAACCATTAACAAAAGCTACCATCTAAAACTACATTTGACCCTTGAACAATGCAGGAGTCAGGCATGCTAACCCCTGTGTACTCGAAAATTTGCATATAACTTTTGATTCCCAAAAAACTTAAGTTGTCCTTCAGTATCCAT
>PVKM010002480.1:44646-64798 GCA_004027735.1 Carollia perspicillata | reverse complement strand
TATTCCAAATAAATGGGCAGAAAAAGAAAAGTGAGGGTAGCAGTACTTGTATTCAACAAAATAGACTTCAAAACAATAGTCTTGAAAAGAGACATGGAAGGACACTTCATAATACTCAAGTGAAGAATCCATCAAGAAGACATAAACATTGTAAATATATATTTACCCAAAATAGGAACACCCAAATATATAATAAAATATTGGAGGACTTCAAGAAAGATATTGACAAAAACACAGTCATAGTAGGGAATTTTAATGCACCACAGTCAAGCATGGATAGATCTTGCAAACAATATATCAACAAAGATATTGTGGCATTGAACAATGTCCTTGATCAAATGAACTTAACTAATATATAGAGAATCTTGCATGCGACAGTAGCAAAATGAACATTCTTTTCAAATGCACATGGAACATTTTCGAAGATAGACCACATGATAGCACACAAAACAAGCCTTAACAAATTTAAGATAATTAAAACCATGTGAAGCATTTTCTATGACCAGTGGGGATGAAACTAGAAACCAAACTCAGGGGAAAAACTAAAAAAGAGTCAAACTCAGGGAGATTTAATAGCATGGTATTAAACAATGAATGGGTCAAGAATGTTATCCAGGAAGAAATAAAAAATGTTCTGGATACAAATAAAAATTAACTCACAACAATCCAAAACTTATGGGACACAGTGAAGTCCATCCTGAGAGGGAAGTTGATAATGATACAGGCATACCTAAAAATGATAGAAGAATTTCAATGAACAAGCTTACTCTACACCTACAAGAACTCGAGGAACAGCAACAAAGACAGCCCAGACCAAGTAGAAGGAAGGAAATAACCAAGATTAGAGCGGAATTAAACAACATAGAGACTAAAAGCACAATTCTAAGGATCAATAAATCCAGAATCTGGTTCTTTGAAAAGATAAATAAAATCGAGAAACCTCTAAGCAGACTCATGAAGAAAAAGAGAGAAAGGATCCAAATAAACACAGTCAGAAATGAAAGAGGAGAGATTACAACTGACACCCCAGAAATAAAATGGATTGTAAGAAATTACTATGAAGATCTATATGCCAAGAAATTTGAAAACCTAGGTGAAATGGACACATTTCTACAAAAATGTAATCTTCGAAAACTGAATGAAGAAGAAGAAGAAGAAGAAGAAGAAGAAGAAGAAGAAGAAGAAGAAGAAGAAGAAGAAGGCCTGAACAGACCAATAACAGTAGATAAAATTGAAGCGATAATCAAAGAATGCCCAACACACAAAAGCCCTGGACTAGATGGATTCACAGGAGAATTTTGCAAAGCATTTAAGGAAGAGCTAACCCCTATCCTTCAGAGAGATTTCAAAAAAATCCATGAGTACAAAATACTCCCAGCCTTTTTTTTATTAAGCCAGCATCATCTAATTTGAAAACTAGATAAAGACACAACGAAGATAGAAAACTTCAGGTCAATAATGCCAATGAACATAGACTAAAATATTGGCAAACTGCATCCAGCTATACATTAAAAAGATCGTACACCACAATCAAGTGGGATTCATCTCAGGGATGCAGAGTTGGTACAATATTCACAAATCAATAAATGTAATACATCATATAAACAAAAGGAAAGACAAAAACACTTGATCATATCAATAGATGTGGAAAAAACATTTGGTAAGCTACAGCACCCATTTATGATAAAATCACTCAGCAAAGTGGGAATAGAAGGAGCATTTCTTAATATAATGAAGGCCAGATATGAGAGACCTACAGCCAATATCATATTCAGTGGACAAAAATTAAAAGCTTTCCCACTAAGATCATGAACAAGACAAGTGTGTCTACTCTCACCACTCCTATTCAACATAGTATGGGAAGTCCTAGCGAAATCAATCAGACAAGAGAAAAAAATAAGAGGCATACAAATTGGAAAGGAGGCAGGAAAACTGTCATTGTTTGCAGATGAGATAATAGTGTGCATAGGAAATCCTATAAATTACACCCCAAAACTACTCAACCTGATAAATTCAGCCAAACAGCACTATACAAATTTAATATTCAGAAATCAAAGACATTATTGTACACCAATAATTAAATATCAGAAATAGAAACCAGGAAAAAATCTTATTCAATATAGCAACAAGAAAAATAAAGTACCTAGGAATAAAAGTCATCAAGGAGGTAAAAGACATGTACTCAAAAAACTACCTAATACTGAAGAAAGAAATTAAGGAAGACAAACAAATGGAAGCATGTACCATGTTCATGGATTGGAAGAATTAACACCATCAAAATGTCAATACTATGCAAAGCAATATTCAGATTCAATGCAATCGCTTTTAAGGTGTGAATGACATATTTCACAGATTTAGAGCCAACATTCCAAAAATTTATATGGAACCCTAAAGGACCCTGAATAGCTGCAGCAATTTGTAGAAAGAAAGCAAAACAGGAGGGATCACAATACCTGATATCAAACTGTATTACAAGGCCACTGTAATCAAAACAGTCTGGTACTGGCATCGTTGTGGAAAAACAAACTCTTACACGATCTGGGGTGACAGGGTAAGCCTTTATTACACGCGTGGGCCCAGAGGAGACAGTTTCCAAATTCTGGGCATTGAGGAGGGGGCAGGTTGGCGGTTAAATACTTTTGTAACAAAGTGAGGAGGGGAGAGGTCTCGTGGTACAAGCAGGAATGTGGAAGCCAAGGCAGAAGCAGAGGGCGAAAATTGTCGGGGGCCGGGACAAAGATATAGTAAGAGATTAACTGAGTCCGAGACAGAGAGTCAACTAGTTAATAGGTGGTCATCTGGAGCCCGGGAAGCCATCAGGGAGTTATCAGAGGTCCGGAACAGATAGTCTGGAGCCGGGAAGCCAGCAGGGAGCCATCAGGGGCTAATGCAGAGTGCCAGCTTCAATCTCTATCTACACTTTTAAATTTCTACTACAGCATAAGAACAGACACATAGACCAATGGAACAGAAGAGAGAGCCCAGCAATAAACCCAAGTCTCTATGGTCAATAAATATTTGACAAAGGGGGAAGAAGCATACAATGGAGTTAAAATAGCCTCTTCAACAAATGGTGTTAGGAGAGCTGGACAGCTACATGCAAAAAAAAAAAAAAAAAAAAGAAACTAGATTACCAACTTACACCATACACAAAAATAAACTGAAGATGGATAAAAGATTTAAATGTAAGTCGTGACACCATGAAAGTCCTAGAGGAAAACATCAGCAGGAAAATCTCAGGCATTCCACACAGCAACATCTTCACTGATATGTCTCCTAAAGCAAGGAACATAAAGGAAAGAATAAACAAATGGGACTTTGTCAAATTAAGAACCATCTGCATGGCTAAAGAAAACAGCCTTAAAATGAAAAGAGAACCAACTATATGGGAAGACATATTTGCTGATGAGATCTCG
This sequence comes from Carollia perspicillata, assembly GCA_004027735.1. Lineage (NCBI taxonomy): Eukaryota > Metazoa > Chordata > Mammalia > Chiroptera > Phyllostomidae > Carollia > Carollia perspicillata. Next base: position 61,382 of record PVKM010002480.1, on the reverse strand, counting down.
GATAAGGGTTTGATCTCCCAAATATATAAAGAACTCACATGACTACACTCCAGAAAGACAAAAAGACAATTAAAAATGGACAAAAGACTTGTACAGACACTTCTCCAAGGAGGACATACAGATGGGCTAGAGACATATGTAAAGATGCTCAGTATCATTAACCATCAGAGAGATGCAAATTAAAACCACAATGAGATACCACTTCACAGCAGTCAGAATGGCCCTCATAAATCAACAAACAATTGTTGGAGAGGATGTGGAGAACAGGGAACCCTAGTGCACTGTTGGTGGGAATGCAGACTGGTGCAACCACTGTGAAAAATAGTATGGAATTTCCTCAGAAAACTAAAAATGGAACTGCCTTTTAATCTGGCAATTTCACTGCTGGGATTATATCCTAAGAGCCCTGAAACACCATTCCACAGAACATATGCACTCCAATAGTCATAGCAGCACAATTTAAAATAGCCAAGTGCTGGAAGCAACCTAGGTGCCCATCAGTAAATGAATGGATCTAAAAACTTTGGCACATTTACATTATGTTATACTATGCAGCAGAAAGAAAGAAGGAGCTTCTATACTTTGCGATGGAATGGATGGATCTGGAGAGCATTATGCTAAGTGAAATAAGCCAGGAGGTGAAAGGCAAATACCATATGATCTCACCTTTAAGTGGAACCTAATCAACAAAACAAACAAACAAGCAAAATATAACCAGAGACACTGAAATAGAAAACAGGCTGAGAGTAACCAGAGGAGAGGTGGGAGGGGTAATGGGTGGAAAAGGGGGAAGGGTTTTCAGGAACAACTATAAAGGATACATGAAAAAAACAAGAGTTATGGGATCAAGGGGGTGAGGTGGGGATGGATGGGGTGGGCGGGAGTGGTGTCGGGAAAATGCAGACAACTATACTTGAACAACAATAAAATTTAAAAGTTTTTATTACAAATATAGTACTGAGTTGGAAAGACTCTTCTCTATTTCAGCAAGAGTCTTACCACTTTTTCTTGAAAAAGACAAGCCTAGTAGCAACATTCTCAAAGCAAGTCAAAATGGCATGGTGCTTGCCTGGATATAGATAATTCATAAATGGATGTATACACCATCTAAGGAGGTGATACAAATACTCAGAGTCATCTCTGGAAAGGTAGAGTTGCTACATTAGTGTACGCAGTTAGGGAAACAAATGTGGGGACATTATGACAAATTTCAAGAGGTAAGGGCATCAATACATTGTCATTCTGTCATGCACTTCCTTAGCAGGAAAATGGCATATAAGAGAAGTTAGACCCTTTGCCCAGAGTCCTTTTTTCCTATTGAGTTTCTTGGCCCCAAAAGGGAGGTAAGAGGATTAACGTTTATTGAATACTTACTGATTGCCAAACATTGTGTAAGGTGCTTTAATCAATCACTCTGCCATGAGGTAGCTCTGCCTCATTTCTCAGAACACACACCTCCCAAAAATCTGAATATTAGATTAAATATTGTGCCCAAAGTATCATAACTAGTAAGTGGTAGATCTGGGATTCAAACTTAAATTTTCTGACTCTAAAGTCCATGCTTCACTTATTAAATTTTGCTGCATCTTAATACAAAAAATATTATGTGGGGACTGTGTGACAGTAGCCCATAGCCAGAGAATAGCAGTGAGAAAAAAAGATTCTCTTCCAAGTACATTTTAATCAATTTTTATTGCATATGAAATCTTTAAAAAGGAAATCTTCATGAAAAAGTATCCTAGTTTCTCACAATATGCTCTTATGGGGTGTTAGCACACAAGTACATATTAAAAACAAACAAACCTTGTTTTTATTCCCTGCCCCCACAACATTTTTGAACCAAAGAAATGTTTGCAAAGACTTAATATCATTTAAACATTAACCCCTCCTCTTTACTTCTAAGTGTCTTGTCATATGTTTGATGTTTCCTAACGTTTATAAACTAATATTTTCTATGTTAGTAAAGATACTGCACAACACTTAGAGAATGTATTCCCTTGTGAATACTTTTAAATATTAAGTGGAAAAGGACACCTATCTTGCAATGCAAACCTTGCTACACAGACACATGTATGCTGGAGGCAGAATCACTCTGACACTAGGTAAAATCCAACCTTGTGCTTTAGTTGAATGGGTTTGCTTGCATATAAACACCTGCACATAGATAAGCTACTCCTGCAGGATAGCAGGAATTCCAAGGCAGTGGGTCCTCATGATGTGCCCCAGGGCACCTAAAAGAATTCAGAGCTGCACACTGCAACTCAGTGAAGCCTTGAGCCCATTCCAGTCACAGCCTGGATGAAGCAGAGCAGTGAGCAGCATAGGCCCTTCTTTCATTAAGTCTTCCTTAGCCCCCCTACACAGACCTTTCTTGGCCTCAGCCTCATCCTAGGGCTCTGACTGACGTTGGCAGAATGAAATGTAACAGGAAGTATGTCATGATGTTTATTTGAAAACTTGACCTGAAGACATACCCCAAAGAATTTAGGATATATCAAAAAGTGTAGGGAAAGTTACACATGTAAAAATCTGACAAATCAAAGATAACCAATTTTTTATTTAAAAATATTGTTTACCTACAAAATTAATACATCAATTATGAAGTGTATAAACAGAATTAGAGTTCAAAGTGGTTTGTCTTCCTTTCCTGCCCACCGTTATTCCCACTTCTTGGATGGAATTACTGATAAATGTTCCTTGTGATTTCTTCCACATTTTGCCATATGCAAGTATATCTGTATATTCATTTTTTCCTCCCATAAATGGAAGCTGTGGTTAACATTACAGATTGTGAAGCTAGACTAACTGAATTTGGATTTCATCTCTATACTGTATGTGTGCTCTTTGCCAAGTTACCTAATCTCTGTCTGCCTCAGTTTCCTAATTTATGAAAGAGGGATAAATAATATTACCTATTTCATAGGGCTGTTATGAATATTAAATAAGTTTTACATGCTAAGCACTGAACACAGTGTGTGGTATATATTAAAGCTATATAAATGCCAGCTACAATTTTAAAAATAACTACTGAGAAATAGTTTACATATCATAAAATTAATCCATTTCAAGTGTACAAATCAAGGATTTAATCAATTTTAGTACACTTTCAGCCCCACAATGAGATCCCTCATGCTCATTTATACTTAATTCCTGTGACCAATCCTAACTCTAGGCAATGATTAACCACCTTTCTGTTTACATAAATTTGCCTCTTCTAGACATTTTGTATAAATGAAATCATAATATGTGATCTTTTGTGTCTGGTGTTTTTCACCTCACAAAGTGATTTTGAGGGTCATCCATGATATAATATGTATTTGTAGTCAAATTCCTTTTTAATGCAAAATAGTATCCAATTATGCGGATATACCATATTTGTCTATTCATTTGCCCGTTGGTGGATATTTCAGTTGTTTCCATTTCTTGGCTATTAGGAATAATGTTGCTGTGAACATTTGTGCAGACATATGTTTTCATTTCTTATGACTAGATAGACACCTAGGAGTGGAATTGCTGGGTTTTATGGTAGTTTGATTTTTATTTATATGTTCTTTAACTTTCCTCAGTAAAATTTTCTAATTATTAGTGTACAAGTCTTATGCTTCTTTTGTTAAAGATATTTCTAAGTATTTTTCCCTTTTTTATTATTGTTCAAGTACAGTTGTCTCCATTCCCCCCTCCCACCCCAGCCATCCCCATCTCCCACGTTAGATCCTACCCCCCTTTGGCTTTGTTCATTATACATGTTCCTTCACAATCCTTCCCGCTTTTCCCCCTCCCACCTCCCCTCTGGTTACTGTCAGTTTGTTCTTAATTTCAATGTCTCTGGTTATATTTTGCTTGCTTGTTTGTTTTGTTGTTTAGGTTCGTTAAAGGTGAGATTATATGGTATTTGTCTTTCAGTGCCTGGCTTATTTCACTTAGTATTATGCTATCCAGTTCCATCCATGCTGTCACAAAGGGTAGGAACACCTTCTTTCTTTCTGCTGCATAGTATTCCATCATGTACATTTCTAAGTATTTTATTTTTTCTTTATTTTTATTGTTGATGCAATTGTAAATGAAATAGCATTGTTAATTTGATTTTTTGATTTTTTGTTGCCTGTATACACAAATGCAGTTAATTTCCTATGTTGATCTTGTATTTTGTGGTCTTGCTGTACTTTAAATTTTTTGTAAACTTAGGATTTTTATATGTAATTATGCATATGCAAATAGAAATAGTTGTATTTTTACTTTTCCAGTCTGAATATCTTTTATTCATTTCACTTGCCTAATTAATTTCTGTTGCTAGAATGTCCAATACAATGTTGAACAAAAGTGATGAGAACAGATATTCTTGTCTTGTACCTGATCTTAGGGGAAAACTTTCAGTCTTTCACAATTAGGTATGATGTTAGCTGTGGGATTTTCTAAATGATTTCATGTTAAGGATATTTCCTTCTATTCCTAGTTTGTTAGTGTTTATCATGGAATCATGTTGCATATTGTCAAATGCTTTTTCTGAGGCAATTGAGATGATCATGTGTTTTTTTTACTTTGTTCCATTGAAATGATATTTTACACTGATTGATTTTCGTATGTTGAACCAACTTTATATTCCTAGGATAAAGCCTACTTAATTAAGTGTGTAAACCTTTCCAATATTGCTGTATTTTGTTTGCTGGTATTTTGTTGAGGATATTTGTGATTATATTCATAAAGGATATTGGTCTATAGTTTTCATTTGATCTCTTTCTCTGATTTGGGTAATACTGGCCTCATAGAATTAGTTATGAGATGTTACATCTTATGAGTTTGTGAAGGATTGGTATTAATTCTTTTTCAAAAGTTTAATAAAATTAACCACTAAAGCCATCTAAACCTGTGTTGTGTTCTTTTTAATGGGAAATTTATGTAATGTTTTGTGGCTTAGCATAAGCTTATTCTAAAGAATGTTCTATGTGCACTTGATAAAACTATTGTACTGCTCTTAGGTACAGTGTTCTATAGATTTCTGTTAGGATGATTTAGTTGATAGTGTTGCTCATGTCTTATAATCTTTGTTGATATTTTGCCTAGCTTTTCTTTCCATTATTAAATCTGGAATATTAAAGTATACAATTATTCTTGTTGTATTGTCTATTCTCCCTTTAATTATGTCAGTTTAGGTTTCATGTATTTTGGGGTTCTTTTGTTAGGTGCATATAAGTTAAAAATTGTTATCTTTTCCTGTTGAATTGACTCTTTGTCATTATAAAAAGTCCTTCTTAGATTTTAATAACAATTTTGTCATAAAGGCTATTTTATTTGTTATTACTGTAGCTATTCCATTTTTCTTTTGATTAGAGTTTGCATATCCTTTTGCACCTTTTTATGTTTAGTTTTTTGGTGGGGTCTTTTAATATAAGGGGTATCTTTTATAGACAGTGTATAGTTGAATGATGTTTATTTTATCCATTCTGTCAATCACTGTCTTTTAATTGGACAGTTTATTCAATTTACATTTAATTTCTAGTAAGGACTAAATTATGTCATTTTTCTATTTGTTTTCCATGTATCATACCTTTTGCATCTCTGGTCTACCATCACTTCCTTCTTTTGTGATAAATAGGTATTTCCTATTGTGCTATTTAAATTACTTTGTCGTTTATTTTACTGTATGTCTTTCAAGTTATTTTTAATTTAGTGGTAGCCATGGGGATTATAGTTACCATCTGAAAACAATCTAGTTCAAGTTAATACTAATATAGCTCCATTCTTTCTCCATTCTCTTGAGCTATTATCATCATAAAGATTATTTCTTTGTATATTTTAGTCTACCAGCACAGCTTTATAATTATTTCTTTATGCAATTTTATTTTAAGGTGAGCAATAACAAAAGTAAAAAAACAACATTTAGTCCTGGTCACATGGTTCAGTTGGTTAGAGTATCATCCTGTGTACCAAAAGGGTGTAGATTAGATTCCAACTCAGGGTGCAAATCTGGGTTGCAGGTTCTATCCCTGGCCTTGGTGCATATGGAAGCCAATTGATTGATGTTTCTCTCTGTTGACTGTGTTTAACTCTCTCTCTCCCCTTCCTCTCTCTATAAGATTAATAATGAAATATCCTTGGGTGATGATTTAAAAATTATTAAAAAATTATGCTATCTTTTAAAATATATTTTATTGATTATGACATTACGGTTGTCCCACTTAACTGCCTTTATTCCCCTCCATCCTGCATACCCCCTCCCACCCACATCCCCCCCACTTTACTTCATGTCAATGCATCATACTTATAAGTTCTTTGGCTTCTACATTTCCTATACTATTCTTAATCTCCCTCTGTCTATTTTATACCTACCATTTAGGCTACTTATTCTCTGTGCCTTTCCCCCTCTCTCCTCTTCCCACTCCCCTGTTGATAACCCTCCATGTGATCTTCATTTTTGTGGTTCTGTTCCTGTTCTAGTTGTTTGCTTAGTTTGCTTTTGTTTTGTTTTAGGTTTGGTTGTTAGTAATTGTGAGTTTGCCCTCATTGTACTGTTCATATTTATCTTCTTTTTCTTAGGTAAGTCCTTTAACATTTCATACAATAAGGGCTTGGTGGTGATGAACTCCTTGAACTTGACCTTATCTGAGAAGCACTTTATCTGCCCTTCCATTTTAAATGAAAGCTTTGCTGAATAGAGTAATATTGGATATAGGTCCTTGCCTTTCATGACTTAGAATACTTCTTTCCGGTCTCTTCTTGCCTGTAAAGTCTCTTTTGAGAAATCAGCTGACAGTCTGATGGGAATTCCTTTGTAGGTAACTGTCCCCTTATCTCTGGCTGCTTCTAGAATTCTTTCCTTCATTTTAATCTTGGGCAATGTAATTATGATGTGCCTTGGTGTGTTCCTTGGGTTCAACTTCTTTGGGACTCTCTGAGCTTCCTGAACTGCCTAGAAGTCTATTCCCTTTGCCAGATTGGGAAAGTTCTCCCTCATTATTTGTTCAAACAAGTTTTCAATTTCTTGCTCTTCCTCTTCTCCTTCTGGCATCTCTATAATTCAGATGTTGGAACATTTAAGGTTGTCCTGGATGTTCCTAAATCTCTCCTCATTTTTTTGAATTCTTGTTTGTTCATTCTTCTCTGGTTGAATGCTTGTTTCTTCCTTCTGGTCCACACCATTGATTAGAGTCCCAGTTTCCTTCCCATCACTATTGGTTTCCTGTACATATTCCTTTATTTCAATTAGCATTGCCTTCATTTTTTCATGTAATTTGCAACCAAATTCAACCAATTCTGTGAGCATCCTAGTTACCAGTGTTTTGAACTGTGCATCTGATAGGTTGGCTATCTCTTCATCACGTAGTTGTATTTTTTTTTTTTTGAGCTTTGATCTGTTCTTTCATTTGGGTTATTATTATTTTTTTTGTCTCCATGCACCTGCTAGGTATAAGGTGTGGAGCCTTAGGCACTTAGCCTGGGTGGGGCAATTCAGGGCACTGCTTTGTGACACTGTATGTGGGGAAGGTGTCAAGAGGGAACAATGGCACTTGCTCTGCTCCCTGCTGGATTTCAATCACTTCTCCCGCTACCCACAAACAAAGTGGGCCCTCTGGTGCTGATTCCTGGGTGGGTTTGGCTTGTGTACATTTTAGGACTGTGGGTCTCTCAAATGAACTGTCCAGTGAAACTGGGGAGTTTCTCGTGCTTCCACCTCAACCCCCACAGGTGTTTTCAATCAGTGGCTTGAGGCTTTATTTCTCGGAGCTGGAACTCTGGGTTGCATGGTGTGTCTTACTCCCCAGGTGTTCCTCCCAGTTTATCTGCATATGAATGTGGGACTGCCTGCTCCACCAGCTGCTGCCTTGCCAGCTGCAGCCTTGCCCACCCCCCTCCAAAATCCACTGCTTTTCTGGGTCCACCAGCCACTGCCTTGCCTTCCCCTGTCCTCCCCCACTGCTCTGCTATCCTCTCCTCCCTGCTGCCCTTCTCTGTCCCTTCTACCATTCTGGAAGGATGTATCTCCTTTAACTCCTTGGTTGTTGGACTTCCATACATTTCGATTTTCTGTTAGTTCTGGTTGTTTTTTGTTTTTAAATTGTCCTTCTTTTGGTTGTGTGAGGATGCACAGTGTGTCTACCTACACCTCCATCTTGGCTGGAAGTTACTATCTTTTGTATTTAACTACATAGTTACCTTTATTGGTGTTCTTTATTTCTTTGTGTATATTTGTGTCACTATCTAGTCATTTCATTTCAGACTAATGAACTCCCTTTAGTATTTCTTGTATGCCAGATCTGATAGTAAAATTATTTTCAGCCTTGATCAGCATAGCTCAATTGGTTAAACATTGTCTAGCAAAGTGAAATGTTGCTGGTTTGATTCCTGGTCAGGGCACATGCCTGAGTTGCTGGCCAGTCTCTGGTTGGGGCACATGCAAGAGGCAACTGATCAATGTTTCTCTCTTTCTCCTTCTCTCTTCCTCCTGTTCTCTCTAAAGATAAATAAATAACGTTCTTTTTAAATAAATAAGATCTTTAAAAAAATAAAAGAATCAATATTTCCAGTTTTTGTTCATCTCAAAATGTCTTAGTTTTTCCTTCATTTTTAGGAATTTTGTCAAATAGAGATCTTGGGTGACAATATTTTCTTTTCAATACTATGAGTATGTTATCCCTCTGTATTCTGGATTCCATGATTTCACATAAGAAGTCCACTGTTAATCTTTTTGAGGATTGCTTGTACATGATGAGTAGCTTCCTTCATGTTGCTTTCAAAAATTTCTTTTCATCTTCATCTTTGTCTTTCAACAGTTCGACTATGATGAGTGTCTGGATATAAATCTGCTTGGGTTTCCATTACTTGGAGTTTGTTAAGCTTTTTAGATGTGTACACTAAAGTTTTTCATAACATATGGGGAGTTTTAGACCATTATTTCCTCAAATATCTTTCTGTTCCCTTCTCTGCTCCTCTCCTGGGACTTCCATTATGTTTATATCGGTATGCTTGACAATGCCCCACAGGCCTGTGAGGATCTGTTCATTTTTCTTCATTCTTTTTACTTTGTTAACTAGACTGATTATTTTTTAAAAATATTTTATTGTTGTTCAATACAATTGTCTGTATTTCCCCCCACCACTCCTTCCAACCCTAGCCAAACCTCCCTCCCTCCCTTGCTTCCACCCTTCCCCTTGATTTTGTCCATGTGTCCTTTATAGTAGTTCCTGAAAATCCTTCCCCTCATTGGCCCCTCTCCCCCCCCCCTCTGGTGTGGAGGAAGTTTGCATGCAGAGCCTCCCATCCACCACGGATAAGAATAAAACTACCAAGACTTGATCTGCTTGGAAAGGAGAGGTGGTTGATCTCTCAAAGGAGAAGGACCAAGAGCCCTTTCCTCAATAGCTTTTATTAGGTTCATAACACACAGGAATACAGGTAAAGGTCATCAATTAATGTCAGGTGGCAAGGATCAAACAATATATAATATTTAAAAGAAATCTGAGGGCTTAATCTGAGTCAGTGTCTGTCAGGTAAGGGGGTTGCAAAAACTTTGGGAGAGATACTCATTTCCTGCTTGGACCCTTATATGAATGGGAGCACTCTTAACAAAGTAGGCTTCATGGGATTTTACCAGTTCTTTCTTATGCCTGATTACCCTGGAACCTGCTCTAGCAGAGGGCTGCACTGCCCTCCATCATAGTTTCAGGCTTAAGTGGATTAGAGCCAGGAAGCGCTTCTCCCAGACAGAAATGGGGACTCAGGCTATGTTAGAATAGCTGGGGAGTGAGGGTTCATCAACCCCTCCTTGCTGCAGCCCCCCGAGTCCTTCCTTGAGGGCCTCCCAAGTGGTTGTGCCTTGCTTAGGTTGCCTCCCCTTGAGGAGTCTTCCCCATCATTGACTAACTGACCAAGCATTGGGGGCCACAGATGGGTGAAGCAGAAACAGCGCTCTTGCCAGGGAGATAAGCTTTGTGTCCTTAGTGGCTCACGGTCCAAAGGTCACTCACTCAGCCTTAGCCATGGGAGGTTTACAGCTCCTGAAACCAGGCAGGGTGGTTCCCAACACTCTGGCTATTGTTAGATTGTTCTTAATTTCAGTGTATTTGAGTATATTTTGTTTGCTTTTTTGTTTTGTTGATTATGTTACAGCTAAAGGTGAGATCATATGGTATTTGTCACTCATCGCCTGGCTTATTTCACATAGAACAATGCTCTCTAGTTTGATTCATGCTGTCACAAAGGGTAGGAGCTCCTTTCTCTCTGCTGCATAGTATTCCATTGTGTAAATGTACCATACTTTTTTGATCCACTGATTTACTGTTGGGCACCTAGGTTGCTTCCAGCACTTGGCTGTTGTAAATTGTGCTGCTATGAACATTGGGGTGCATAGGTTCTTTTGGATTGGTGTTTCAGGGCTCTTAGGGTATAATCTCAGTAGCAGAATTGCTCAGTCAAAGGGCAGTTCCATTTTTAGTTTTCTGAGTAAATTCCATACTGTTTTCCACAGTGGCTGCACCAGTGTGCATTCCCACCAACAGTGCACTAGGGTTGCCTTTTCTCCACATCCTCTCCAACAATTGTTTGTTGATTTGTTTTTGATGGTCATTCTGACTGGCGTGAAGTGGTATCTCATTGTGGTTTTAATTTGCATCTCTCTGATGGCTAGTGATGCTGAGCATCTTTACACATATCTCTGAGCCCTCTGTATGTCCTCCTTGGAGAAGTGTCTGTTCAAGTCTTTTGCCCATTTTTTAATTTTTTTTGTCTTCCTCAAGTGCAATTGGGTGAGTTCTTTATATATTTTTGAGATCAAACCCTTATCTGAGATCTCATTGGCAAATATATTTCCCATATATTTGGTTCTCTTTTTATTTTAATGTTGTTTTCTTTAGCCATGCAGAAGATTTTTAATTTGATGAGATCCCATTTGTTTATTCTTTCCTTTATGTCCCTTGCTTTAGGGGAGATATCAGTTAAGATGTTGCTGTGTGGATTATCTGAGATTTTCCTGCTGATGTTTTCTGTGGGGGGACTCCACCTTCAGAGCCCTGCCATCTGCCATGGATGAAAATAATGCTACCAAGATATGATCTGCTTGGGGTGGAAAAGTGGCCAATCTGTCAAAGGAGAAGGACCAGGTGTCCCCTTCCTCAATGATATTTATTAGGTTCATAACACACAGGGATACTGGTAAAGTTCATCAATCAATGTCAGGCGCCAAGGATCAAACAACAGATAACATCTCAAAGAAATCTGAGGGCTTAATTTGAGTCAGGGTCGGGTAAGGGGGTTGCAAAAACTTTAGGAGACATACTCATTTCCTGCCCAGACCCTTATCATATGGATGAAAGCACTCTTAGCAAAGCAGACTTCACAGGAGTTTACAAATTCTTTCTTATGCCTGATCACCCTGGAACCTGCTCTAGCCAGCAGAGGGCTGCACCCCCTCCTTGTTATAGCTTCACACCTAAGTAGATTACAGCCAGAAAGCTCTTCTCCCAGATGGAAAGGGGACTCGGGCTATGTCAAAATAGCCAGGAGGTGAGGGTCCTTAGCTCCCTCTTTGCTGCAGCCCCCTGGGTCCTTCCCTGAGGTCCTCCCAAGTGATCGTGTCTGGCTTAGGTTGCCCCCCTCAAGGGTTTCATACCCATCTCTGACTAACCAACCAAGCATTGAGGGCCAGAGATGGCAGAAGCAGCACTCCTGCCAGGGAGATAAGCTTTGTTTCCTCAGTGGCTCATAGTCTGGAAGTTGTTCACTCAGCCTTAGCCATGGGGGGGAGATTACAACTCCTGAAACCAGGCAGAGAAGTTCTCAACAGTTTTCCTCTAGGACTTTCATGGTGTCACGACTTACATTTAAATCTTTTATCCATCTTGAGTTTATTTTTGTGTATGTTATAAATTGGTGATCGAATTTCATTTTTTTTTGCATGTAGCTGTCCAGATCTCCCAACACCATGTGTTGAAGACGCTATTTTAACTCCATTGTATGCTTCTTCCCCCTTTGTCAAATATTAATTGACCATAGAGACTTGGGTTTATTTCTGGGCTCTCTCTTCTGTTCCATTGGTCTATGTGCCTGTTTTTATGACAGTACCAGGCTGCTTTGATTACAGTGGCCTTGTGATACAGTTTGATATTAGGTATTGTGATCCCTCCTGCTTTGTTTTCTTTCTCAAAATTGCTGCAGCTATTCAGGGTCATTTATGGTTCTACATAAATTTTTGAAATGTTTGTTCTATATCTGTGATATATATCATTTGTACGTCAATAGAGATTGCATTGAACTATAAATTGCTTTGGGTAGTATGGACATTTTGATGCTGTTAATTCTTCTAATCCATGAACATGGTACATGCTTCCATTTGTTTGTGTCTTCCTTAATTTCTTTCTTCAGTGTTGTGCAGTTTTCTGAGTCCAGGTCTTTTACCTCCTTGGTTAGGTTTATTCCTAGGTGCTTTATTTTTCTTATTGATATATAAAATAGGGTTTCTTTCCCTTTATTTCTGTTTCTGATATTTCATTGTTGGTGTGCAAAAGTGCTTTTTATTTCTGAATACAATACTTTGTATCCCACTCTTTGCCATAGACTGGTTAATCTTAATTGACCTATCTTTGGGTTCTCTGATTCTATCTCCTGTCAGCTCAAATCTGCCACTGTTTAACCTTTCTACTGAATTTTTTTCCCAATTATTGTACTTTTAAACCACAGAATTTCAATTGATATTCTTCTTTTGGTGAGGCATCATTAGAATACTTTCTCTTTAATTATTTAGACATGATTTCCCTTAGTTCTTTGAACATATTTATCAATGCTCCTTTGAAATCTTTGTCTTGTAAATTCAATGTCTGAGTTTCCTTGGGTACAGTTTCTATTGACTGATTCCCCCCCCCATGTATATGGGCCATATCCTATTTCTCTATGTCTTTTGTGGAAAACTGTATGTTTTAGATAACATCATCTGGTCACTTTGTATTACAACCTCCTGCTCCCCAGGGTTTGTTGTTGTTAATAGTTCATTAGTTACATTTTTTTAAATTACCATTTTATTTAATGACTTTTCTGAACTAATTATATTATATTTTCTGTAGTGTATGGACATGTAAATCCACTCTGTTTAGTGATTAGATAATGATTTATGAGATATTTTCTTTAATGCCTTTTAAAAATTTATTTAATTTTACAGAGAAGAGAAGGGCAGGAATAAAGTGATGGAGACAGACATGAATGTAAAAGAGAAACATCGACTAGTTGCCCTCCATACATGCCTTGACTGTGGATCAGATGTGCAACCCAGGCACGTGCCCTTACTGGGAATTGAATGAGCAACCTTTCAATTTATGGGACTATGTCCAACCAACTGAGCCACACCAGCCAGGACTTAAATGTCTTGAATCAAATATTCTTCTATCCTTCGCCTAGGAGGGCAGGATAAGTGTGGTGCTTTGTGCTGCTTAGGGCATGCCTTCAACATTCAGGCAGGCATCTTACAACTGTGAGTTAGCCTTCACTTCTGGCACATAGCCTTAAGGTCAACCACAGATGAGAGACTGGTGTTCTCTCAGGTGTTTTTTCGTCATGCACATAGCAATTCACATACATGCAGCCTTCTAGATCCCCGAATATATTACAGCTCTTTAAAAACCACTATGGATATCTAATTCCCTAGATCGTTCTTTTATGTCTTTGGCTGGGCTCTTGATTACCCAACTGGTAGAGACACCTCAGGCAGTTGTGATGTTAAAAAATTGCTGCTGATTGCTTTCAAGAAATACTCCAAAGATAGACTTTTATTGTGGAGCAAGCTCTGAGTCATGTCAAATAAAAACACTGTGAATGGGGATTTCCAGGAAGCTATGAGCTGGGCTAAATAGTGACAATATACTGACTATGAGATTAAAATTTCTTTCAATTATAGTTGACATAAAATATTATACCAGTTTCAGGTATATAACATGGTGATTTAACATTATAGAACTTGCAAAGTGATCACCCTGATAAGTCTAGTACAAATCTGAGTCCGTATAGTTATTATAATATTATTGATTATATTTCCTATAAATATGCCCATGAGTTATTTATAATTACCAATTTGTACTGTTAATCCCTTCATTGTTTTCAAAGGATAGGACTTTTTGAAGAGTTCCAAACCCAGTCTGCTCCAAACTCTACAAGGGCCAGTGTTTTCTGTTTCTTTATGAGTCTGCTCCCTCTGGTGGTTGTGCTGCTGCTGCTGCTGCTGCTGCTGCAGTTATGGTTGTGGGTCTGCTTTTTTTCAAGGCTAATGGTGAACTGGGGAGAGAGACATGGGAGTAAGTGAAATTAAAAATGCCATAAAGTATTCTTAGAGAGGTCAATCAGCTTTCCTTCATTAAATGTTCCCCATATTGCTTCAGGCCTTTGGTTAACTTCCAGATAGCTGAAAAAGTTTATTTTTATAATTTTGCCAGCATTTGTGTTTCTTTTATGAAAGAGTAGATTCACTCTACTCTTCCATTCCAGAAGTTCCCACATTGTTAGTTACTATTTTATTATACAAGCTGCTTCTTGCCTTATTTTTTCTCATTTAACAATGACTCTTGGAGATGTTTTTATATCAGGATATGCAGATCTTTTTTATTGTTTCATAGTAGGGATCCAACATAATTTGTTTAACTATGCCCTATTACTGTACCATATCTTTTCCCAAGACAATCAATGCAGTAATAACCTTTTTAATGATATATACTTTAAATTAAAATATATATCTTTAATTTAAATTCCCAACTGGAGAATAGTCAAAGAGTATGTTCAGTTCTAATTTTGTTTGCTATTGCCAAATTGCCCTTAAAATAGCTGCACTAATTACACTCTCTACTACTATATCTAAATCCTTTTCTTCACATATACCAGACAATGTTGAGAAACTTCTTAATTTTTGGTAATTCAATAGTTCAGAAAATAATGCCTCATTTCACGAATTCATTTATATTTTTTACTTGGTTTTAATACCATAAATATGGTTAAACAGCTTAGTATAAAGCCGGCTATGCTTATCTTATCCACACAATTTGATAAGTCCATTGAATCTCAGCTTTGTTCCAATAGGCAAGAGGAGGAAAATAACAGTTGCCAATGTGGGAACATCACAGAGCATGCCTTATTATGAAAGTGGTTTTTCCAGTGGTCTGCAAATGCAGTTTGGAAATAAGGCCATCATTCAAAACTTGCTATTGCTATTATTTCATTCATTTGGCTAACTTCACGCTATTAAGAGTCATGGAGATTTTTGGACAAATGGAGTGCTACACCCTGGAATTTGGCATGGTGCCTCAGGATAGTAAATGCAGCTACCTCTCATAAATTGCCCTGGGGCCATGGTAATCTCTGATTAGAATTTAGAGTTGCTCACAAACATTTTGGTTACCTACTGGTAATCTTTTTATGTTACAGTTGCAACTAGAAATGGTTGTATAGGCTTTGTGTTCACAAATTATTTGTAGAGGGCATGAGAAGAATATTATTACACCCAGCCTGCTTTAAAAGTATTTTATGAGATTGGTATAGAAATGTGTGGAGGGGAAAGAGGGCACATACTAACCTGACAAGCTCAGAGGAAGCCTGAATAGTGGGCCTTACAAGCTCAGAGATCAAAAGTAACCATGTAGGATGGTCTGAATATTAAAATTCCTAACTAAACGTGGGTCATGGCCAGTAGTCACATCTTAGGCCTGTACCTTCAATGACAAAGGGCAGTCTTTACCTTAAGTAAGCCTATTGTCTTTTTGCATCTAGGATAACATACCTTTGAAATATCAGAGTAATCTTTTTCAGACCTCTTAGGGCAGACCTACCACACCAGAGTCCAAGACTACAATAACCCCTCATTGTTATCTTGTTTCCAAAATACCATCTCATGGTGCTGTTACATTAATTATTATCTATCCTGTACCACCAATTCAAAGGGAGAAGTATATGAGAGCATTCTCTCCAGGGCTGTGAGAAAATTATGCAGAGTTTTCTTCCTGCAATGTTTGTAACCAGAATCTGATGAAGTTGGGTAGTCATTGCTGCACGTCTGGAACAAGAGGCTAAGCCTGAAGATCCAAGATGGCAGAAGGGTAGGTAGAAGCTACAAATTGGTCCTCTTCCCAGGACCAATCTGGAATTATGACTAAATTGTAGAGAGAGCATCCTGAATAACCGATGGAACACTAGCTAGAGAGAAGCCTTACAATCAAGGATTGACAGAAGAAACAACTTCATCATAATGAGACTGGTAGAGAGTGTGGAGGAGGCATGAAAGGGCTGGATGGATCCCACTGGCTGAAGTTCCAGATGGTATTTCAGCAGCCAGGGTTTCCCCCTGAGAAGTATGGGGTCTAAACACCAAGCTGGGCTCCCCAGTCTACAAAAACAAAGCTGGGAAAGGAATCCACATAACATCCAGGTGTGAAAAGCATAAGGGTTTCTGTCTGCCAGGGAGAGATGTAGAGAGTCTCTTAAAGGGCCAAAGCACAAAATTCCATTTTCAGCCACTTAGTCTGGATTCCAGCAGAGTTAGGGCAGAGTGGACTAGAGAGATGCTTGAGGAGAGACTGGGGTTGGTGGGTCTTGGGATAGAACTGAAGGAGTAGCTGTCAGGATCCCTTTTCTGAGTCATCCCCCATTCTTCAGAAGCCATCTTTCTCAGGCAGGGCACTCCTCTCTTAGTGGCATCAGCCTGAGGAGAAGCAATAACCCTGCCTGCAGGGGTTACTCTGCCCCATCCTGTGGTGTTTAAGCTGGGCTGGTGATAA
>PVKM010002480.1:0-44546 GCA_004027735.1 Carollia perspicillata | reverse complement strand
AGGTGTAGGTAGACATACAGTGCCTCCTCACACAACCAAAAGAAGGACAACAACAATTTAAAAACAAAAAAACAACCAGTACTGACAGAAAATTGAACTGTATGGAAGTCCAATAGCCAAGGAGTTAAAGAAGACACATTCATCCAGACCGGTAGTACGGGCAGAGAGGGCTCATGACAAAGCAGCAGCTGGTAGACCCCGGGCGCACAAGGCAGTGGCTGGTGGATGAAGCTAGGTGGTGGCTGGTGGACATAGCAAGGTGGCGGATTGTGGAGTGAGGCATGGTGTGCAAGGTCGCTGGTGGACTGAGTGGTCCCACATTCATGCTCAGATAAACCAGGTGAAACTGAGGAGTGAGACAGACCACACAACCCAGGGTTCCAGTGTGGGGAAATAAAGCTTCAAATCACTACTTTAAAACACCTGTGGGGATTGAGGTGCTGGGAGAAACCCCCATCCTCACAGGAGAGTTTGTGGGAGAGACCCACAGGGTCCTAGAATGTACACAAAGCCACCTACATGGGAATCAGCACCAGAAGGGCCCAATTTGCTCGTGGGAAGTGAGGGAAGTGACAGAAAGCCAGAAGAGAGGGGAGCAAGTGCCATTATTCCCTCTCTGACCCCTGCCCCACATACAGTGTCACAACCCAGTGACTTGGTTGCCCCTCCTGGGTGAACACCTAAGGCTCTGCCCCTCACTATGTAACAGGTGTGTCAAGACAAAAAAAAATGTCCCAAATGAAAGAGCAGAGCAAAGCTACAGAAAAAAAAAATACAACTAAGCAATGAAGATGTAGCCAACCTACCAGATGCACAGTTCAAAACACTGGTAATCAAGATGCTCACAGAACTGGTTGAATTTGGTCGCAGATTAGATGAAAAAATGAAGGGTATGCTAAGTGAAATAAAGGAAAATGTACAGGGAACCAATAATGATGGGAAGGAAACTGGGACTCAAATCAATGGAGTGGACCAGAAAGAAGAAAGAAACGTTCAACCAGAAAAGAATGAAGAAACAAGAATTCAATAAAATAAGGACATGCTTAGGAACCTCTAGGACATCTTTGAAAGTTCCAACATCTGAATAACAGGGGTACCAGAAGGAGAAGAGAAAGAGAAACAAGTGGATAAGTTATTTGAACAAATAATGAAGGAGAATTTCTCTAATCTGGCAAAGGGAATAGACTTCCAGGAAGCTCAGGAAGCTCAGAGAGTCCCAAAGAAGGTGGACCCAAGGAGGAACACACCAAGGCACATCATAATTACATTACCTAAGATTAAAGATAAGGAGAGAATCTTAAAAGCAGCACGACAAAAGGAGAAAGTTACCTACAAAGGAGTTCCCATCAGACTGTCAGCTGATTTCTCAAGAGAGACCTTGCAGGCAAGAAGGGGCTGGAAAGAAGTATTCCAAGTTATGAAAAAGCAAGGACCTACATCCACGATTATTCTATCCTGAAAAGCTTTCAGTTAGAATGGAAGAGTAGATAAAGTGCTTCTCAGATAAGGTCAAGTTAAAGGAGTTCATCATCACCAAGCCCTTATTATATGAAATGTTAAAGGGACTTACCTAAGAAAAAGAAGATACAAAATATGTACAGTAAAATGATAGGAAACTTACAATTATTAACAACTACACCTACCACAAAAACAAAAGTAAACTAAGCAAACAACTAGAACAGGAACAGAACCAAAGAAATGGAGATCAAATGGAGGCTTAGCAACAGGGAAGTGGGAGGAGCAGAGAGGGGGGAAAGTTACAGATAATAAGTAGCATAGATGGTAGGTAGAAACAGACCGGGGGAAGGTAAGAATAATAAGGGAAATGTAGAAGCCAAACAACTTATAAGTATGACTCATGGACATGAACTAAAGTGGGGGGATGTGGGTTAGAGGGGGTGTGCAGGGTGGAGGGGAGTGAAGGGGGAAAAATGGGACAACTGTAATAGCATAATCAATAAAATATATTAAAAAAAAACAAAAGGAAATAGTCTAACAATAAAATGGCACTAAATACATATTTATCAATAATCACCTTAAATGTAAATGGCTTAAATGCTCCAATCAAAAGACATAAGTAGGCCCTTGCTGGTGTAGCTCAGTGGATTGAGCATAGGCCTGTGAACCAAAGGATTGCAGTTTGATTCCCAGTCAGGGCACATGCCTGGGTTGTGGGCCAGTTCCCAGCAGGGCACACACGAGAGGCAACCATATATTGATATTTCTCTCCTTCCCTTCCCCTCTAAAGATAAATAAATAAAATCTTTAAAAAATACATAAGTAGCTAGATGGATAAGAAAATAAGACCCATATACATGCTGCCTCCAAGAGACCCATCTCACACTAAAAGATACACACAGACTAAAAGTTAAGGGGTGGAAAAATATATTTCTTGAAAATGGACAGGAAAATAACTGGGATGGCAGTACTTATATCTGACAAAATAGACCTTAAAACTGAGGCAAAGAAGAGAAACTATACAATGTAAGAGACAAAGAAGGACACTACATAATGATAAAAGGAATGACCCAAGAAGAGAATATAACCCTAGGAAGCATTTATGCATACAACATAGGAACACCTAAATATGTGAGGGAAATCATGATGGACAGAAAGGGAGCAATCAACAGAAATGCAGTCATAGGAAGGGATTTTAAAACACCATTGACTGTAATGGATAGAACTTCCAGACATAAAATCAACAAGGAGACAGTGGCCTTACACAACACACTAGATCAAATGGATATAATTGATATCTTCAGAGCATTTCAGCCCAAAGCAGCAGAATGTATATATTTTTCAGGTGCACATGGAATGTTTTCTAGGATAGACCACATGTTAGGACACAAAACAAGTCTCAATAAATTTAAGAAGATTGAAATCATATCAAGCATCTTTTCTGACCAAAATGCTATGAAATGAGAAATCAATCACAAGAGAACCACAGAAAAAACATGCAAAGATATGGAAGATAAATAATATGTTATTTAACAAAGAATGGGTCAACAATGAGGTCAAGGAAGAAATCAGAAGATACATTGAAACAAATGAAAATGAGGGTACAACAACCCCAAATATGTGGAACACTGGGAAAGCAATCCTAAGAGGGAAATTCATAGCATTACAGGCCTATTGCAAACAACAACAATAAGAAAAGATTCAAATAAACAGTCTAACTTCACATTTAAAGGAACTTGTAAAAGAACAATAAACAAAGCCCAAAGTGAGCAGAAGGAAGGGAATAATAAACATTAGAGCACAAATAAACAAACTAGTGTCTGAAAAAAAAGTGATAAAAAAGATCAATGAATCCAAGAGATGCTTCTTTGAAAAGATAAAATGATTGACAAACTTTTAACTAGACACATCAAGAAAAAAAAGAGGACTCAAATAAATAAACTCAGTAATTAGAGGAGAAATAACAACTGACACCAAAGAAATACAAAGGATTGTAATAAAATATTATGAACAACTATATGCCAACAATCTGGGAAACCTGGACAAAATGGATAAATTTCCAGAAACATGCAATCTACCAAAACTAAATCAAGAATATTCAGAGAATCAGAATAGACAGATTAAACCTAGTGAGACTGAAGCAGTAATCAATCAATCAATCAATCAATCAATCAATCAATCAATCAATAAAAGACCTGGACCAGAAAGCTTCACAGATAAATTTTAAAAACATTCCAAAAAGAATGAGCACCTCTCCTTCTCAAACCATTTCATATAATTCAAGAGAAGGAAAGGCCCCCAAACTCATTTTGTGAGGCCAGCATTATCCTAATTCCAAAACCAGATAAAGACACTACAAAGAAAGAAAATTACAGGCCAATATCTCTGATGAACATAGATGCTAAAATCCTCAACAAAATATTAGCAAACCAAATACAGCAGTGCACCAAGAATATCATACACCATGATCAAGTGGGATTTATTTTTGGAATGTGACGTTGGTACAACATTCACAAATCAATAAATGTGACTCACCACATAAACAAAATCAAGGATAAAAACCACAAGATCATATCAATAGATGCAGAAAAACTATTTTATAAAATTCAGCACCTGTTTATGATCAAAATTCCCAGCAAAGTGGGAATAGAGGGAACACACCTAAATATAATAAAGGCCATGTATGACAAACCCACTGCCAGCATCATATTCAATGACCAAAAATTATAATCATTTTCCTCATGATCGAGAACAAGACAGGATGTCCACTTTCGCTTCTCTTATTCAACATAGTACCGGAAGTCCAAGCCACAACAATCAGAAAAGAAGAAATAAAAGGCATCCAAATTGGAAAGGAAGTAGTAAAACTGTCTTTATTTGCAGATGATGTGATACTATACATAGAGAACCCAAAAGATTCTACCAGGTGCTACTAGAACTGATAAATAAATTCAGCAAAGTAGCATGATACAAAATTAATGTCCAGAAATCAGTTGCATTTTTATATGCCAATAATGAACTAACACAAATAAAATTTAAGAAAACAATCCCATTCACAAATGCTGCAAAAGGAATAAAATACCTAAGAATAAACCTTACCAAGGATGCAAAAGACCTGTACTCAGAAAATTGTAAGACACTTAAGAAAGAAATAGAAGATACAAACAAGTGGAAGCACATACCATGTTCATAGATAGGAAGATTTAACATCATTAAAATGTCCATACTACCCAAAACAATCTATAGATTCAATGAAATTCCTACCAAGATTCCAATGACAAAAGAAGTATTTCTTTTTAAAAAATTTATTTTAATGTTGTTCAATTACAGTTGTTTGCATTTACCGTCACCACTCCCCACAATGGCATATTTCACAGGGTGTTTTGTAAAGAATATGTCAATGTTATTTAAAATGTATTCCTTGAATTACTTGCATCAGAATCACCAGGGTAGGGAAGAAAATAGACAAAATGCAGATTTCAGAGCTTCATCCCAAACCTGCAGAATCAGATTTTCTGGACCTTGGGTCTGAGACTATACATTTTTAACAGGTACCCTAGGAGCTTCTGATGCAAACTAAAGTTTAAGAAACACTGGACCAGGCTATATTTAGATGTGGTTTGATCAGAATATAGTCAGGATATAGTAAGCAGCTAGTAATACTGACAATAATGTCAAATGGTCCTGATATATGAATCCATATTCAGCTTGACCCAAGAGCTCCTCTGACTCCACTTTCTTCTGCTCTCAGGTTAATGACTATTATTTTCTTTTTTATTTCTTTTTAAAAAATTGTAATTGTTGTTCAAGTACAGTTTTCTGTGTTTTACTCCCATCCCAGCCCACCCCCGCAGTGTTCCCCACCTCCCTCCTATTATTTTCTTATAATTTTTGAACTCAGTTGGTAAGATATCCTGCTCCTGGACATAGTAAACATTATTTAAAATTCCTAGTACTATAAGGCTTCTGTGAACTAAATTTTTGATGTTAGCTGTAGCTCTTGATTTTACCAATAGGGAACTCAGCCAGTCTATTGATATTAGGCTTTACAAAGCCTAATATACATACATAGTAAACAAACCTGAGGTAGTCTTTTCTCTATTTTATTTATAAAAATCTTTCCCTGGGGGTTACATAATAAGATACAGGACCACTTCTGTGTGGGGTAGGAATGTGACCCTCAGGGTGGGGTTACTCATTTTTCAAATGAGAATAAAACCTTTAAATCTAAAATTTTTATATCTGAAAAATATGGCCTCATAAGCATGCCACTCTATACAATGAAATAGAACACTTTTTTCATAGTAACATAACTTTCAGTTGAACATTCCAGAATAAGACATGAAATGCAGAGAAACATGTAAGAAAATTATGAGATGTTGAATTATTCTATTTTTGAAAACAAGATACTTTGTCTTGTGGAATTAGACACTTGGACAGACCTACTGGAATGACTTATGAAAGATAAATTTCAATTTTCTTTGGTTTGAGGTGTTTGTTTAGCTCCTACAGACCATTTAATTATCATCTAAAAGGAAATGGAAGGGTGGAAGTTTGAGGGGCTTTGCAGGAAAGCTAAAACACAGATCAGCATTTCCTCCCTTTTCCCAACCCCCTAAAGTCAAAATACTTTAGCAATACCTTCTTTTTTTCTCTTTTTTATATTTTATTTATTTATTTTTAGAAACCGGGACAGAAGGGAGAAAGAGAGGGAGAGAAATACCAAGGTGTGGTTGCCTCTTGCACACCCCCTACTGGGGACCTGGCCTGAGATCCATGCATGTGCCTCGACTGGAAATCGAACCAGCAACCTTTTAGTTTGCAGGCCAGCACTCAGTCCACTGAGCCACACCAGCCAGGGCAGCAATACCTTCTAATGACAACCTTTCTCAGTGTTTTCTGTACAACTTTTCATAAACTCAAAGTGAAGGATTAGTTATTTAATAAAATGTAGACACTAGAACAACAAGCTCTGGAAAAAAATATTGGGCTACTGAATATCATGACAAGTAGAATTTCTGTGAAGAATTTTCTCAGTACTTGAAGTGGGCTTCATTCTTAAGATGCCTAAATATAACACTGGGTCAAAACACAGAGGAATGTTGCTTAATACTTACTGAATGCTCAAAATGAATATGCTGTAGGGAATCAGCTTGTGTTGGTTGGCCTGAAGACTGTGAATATGTTTCAAACTAATACATTTTTTCTTTACTTTTCCCACTCTGTTGGCCTAAATAGCTATTGTAGTTTCTCTGAATATAAAGGCTCCTGGGATTGGTTTATAAATTGGTTACAGGCTTTTATATCTCCAAAGCCATATTCTAGGCATGATTGATGGGGTCCACTGGTGGCACAAAAAATGATTTAGAAAAATAAGTGTGGATTATCAGCTACTTGAAATAAAATGGAAATTCCCTGGGTGACACTAAAGTAGAACTTTTTTTTTTTTTTTTTTTTTGCATCTGCTCTGCATGTTACAGAGCCTTGCCTATGCTGTTCTGGAACAGCTATGGGGATTGATTGCCTGCCACCAAGAAGTGTGACTCCCAATGCAAGAATTTGGTTAAAAAAGAAAAGGATTGTTTATTTAAAAGTGATACCTATTCAGAGTGATGGCAGATTTCTGCCATTAAAGCTCACTCCCTTTAAAACACCCCAAAACACATAATCCTGGCCCTGTTTGCCAACCCAGGCCAGTTTCAGAATACAACAGTCAGAGGTACCATCTTTCAGAAAAGCAGAAATCCACAGCTCAGCATTCCTGGTCGCAGTTCAGCATTCCAGGCATCTCCCACTAATCCATCCTTGGTTAAGCAGGTCCCTGCAATTCCCAGCTTCATCAGCCATACCGCTGTGTTCTCCAAGCAGGTTTCCGAGCATGTCTACTTCTTACTCCAGCTATTAATCCAAAACCATGTGGCATCTCCTAACTCCAAAGTGCATGGCACCTCCTTATACACAAAGCCTCACGGCAGACTGGGGCATGGACCCTCTACATCCTTTCAAATCTCATAGCTGCTACCCTCATGGCCAGCCCAGGCCACATGGCCAAATTCTCAGAGGAACAGACGTAGTCCCTCCCTCACTATAGGCAGCATGGCAGAATCTCTGATTTTTCTCTTTTAGACCACCTTTATTTTAAATCCTGCCCCTGCGTTTCCTATGTGACTTCCTATCTGGCTCCTCCCACAATGTGCTACATTTGCTAGTTTTCCCAATGTTGTTTACAGTCTCTCAGCTGCCATCTTTAGTCAGGGCAAGAATGATTCGATGACACCTGGGCCTCTTCCTCCCTGCTTCTCACACAGGTGCTGTACAACCCCCCACTATGTCATGAGTCCCTGAATACTGTCTGGAAATCATGTATGCCTATTATTCAGGGCAGGAGCTCATTTCCCTTCAGGAAAGACATGACTATCACCTTGCCACTGTTATGAAAAGCATCTTAAGTTGTATCATCCCCTTCTCCCCTTCTTCCAACCATGGGCTATGGAGAATATCTCCTCTTTCAGGGACCCCTTGCTTTACATCCTGTTTCATGCATATGATGTGTTGTAACATTTATACTGTTCTACTAGACACATTTTTATTCCCCATAATGTAGAAGATGAACTTTCTTTAGTCAACTTAATTCTTTCAAAACTAAACATCTTGATGAATAATATTCATTTTATAAAGGTCTTACTCCAAAAACTGATAAGGACTTTTGAAAAGACAAACCTGTCCCATACTTTTCTTTAAAATGGTGTTCTCTTTTGATTCCAAAATAAGAACTATACACAGTTATTTGAAAACTTTTTCTTTTCCCAAACAGTACTAAATCTCCTAATGTAACTCCCCTCATGCCACCTTCACTGGTAAAAATTAAAAAGAAATAAAAGCCTTGCAAAAAATAATAGTAAATTGAATTATTTGTTCTGTGATATACTGTCTTTTGATATAACCTAACTCTGTAACAACTGTCAACTTAGATGTGTGGGGTTAGTTCTCAGCAAAATTGTGAAATAAGCAAAATTTGTTTTGGTTCTCTCCCTACCTTCAGCCTTTTCACCTGCAGTGCCTTGATTTCATGGAGTCCTGAGGATGCTTTCCTTTAACATAGTCTTTATTTGTTTCCTCATTAGCATTACTGTTCCCTTTACTATGGTCACATTCTTCAGAGAAAGTTATAGACTGTTTTGTGATCATATGAGAATGATTCCTTTTTTTATCATTTCCAAAATAATATATTTGCATTTAACAGAGGTTTTGAGAGACAGCACTTTAATACAAAGGGATGACTTTAATAATAGGGATTCTAGACTCTGAAACAATTTACTAGGTGTGGTCAATATGGGCAATTTTCTCCCTCATCATGACTTCATGTTTTCTTCCTCAGTAACAGAATCTTGATTTCATTTGGTGTGATAATGCACTCAGAACAAAGGCTATTATGCATCTCCTTTGAAGCTGCATTTGGCTATGTGGCTAAGGTTGGGCTTATAAAATGTAAGCAGAAGTCTACCTAAAAGATAGAGAGTGGCCTTTTGTCCTGCCTAGCATTTTTGGGCTGACAATCTGGAATGTGAATACAATGACTAGAACTGGAGTTAGCTCAGATGATGAGATGACCTTGAGGATAGTAACCACATAGTGAGAATGGTGGAGCAGAAAGATAGATATGTGGGTCAGTTGAAGGGACTATCTGCAAGACCTACTTTTACATTGTTTATGTCAAGTTATTTGGGGGAATTTCTGTTACATGCAACTGAACTTAATCCTACAGAAATAGAAGACACATATTTTTGGAAAATCAGGACTTTGTGGTATCTATCAGCAAAATCGTTAAGCTAATTCTGAAAAAAACATCACTGTTGGCTTTTGAAAAAGAAGATTTTCATCTCTGAGAGCATATGGAGATTTTTGTTCTCTTGAATCCTTCTGAAAAAACATTCTGTCTCAAACTTTCTTAATTGTTTAGATACAGGGTATAGATCTTATCATTCCAAATAAATGGTAAATGACCCGACAACAAAGAGGATAACCTGTTTTCTATCTGCCACAGTGTCTAGCAGAGTGAAATGGTGGTTTCTTCATAGCTTGTTGATCATTAATGTAACAGTTATCCTAGATTGATATGCCCAAGTAGAAAGATACTCCCAGAGAGATTAGTTTGGAGGAACAGGAAATATAAGAAGTCAACCACAAAATACTCTGATTTGAACATGATATGATGTGGCATAACCAAAACATCCAAAGCTATTATTGGGAACATGGGGAATTTACATCACAGTGGTGCACCAGGTAGATACATATAGATAGAACAATACTGCTGTGAAAAAGCAACCCTTACCCCAAGAAATGGATTTCAGTGGACACAGTTAATTTATGACTGGTATACCCCATGCAAAATAAACAAACTCAAATCCCTGTGTTCTATTTGTACCTAATTGCACTACTACCTTTTTACACTCTACTTCAGCAACTCTACCAAAACTGAGGCTTATACCCTAACCTACAACCTTTGGCAGTGTCTTGTTCTTGGTTCACTGATGATTGATATGGATATAAGGCTGAATTTTGTTTTAGTAGCCAACATCTCTGTGAGAAAGGCCAGCAGAAATACTGCTGTCAGTGGAAAATTCAGAATGGCAAATGGTAGCATCAGCAGGGAAGTATAAATATAAACAATATATCCATATCACTGTTAGATAGGGATCATCTCAACAGTATGGAGTCATTGGATTTTATTTGTTTGGGTTGAGGGATTTATTGTGGCTTGGTCTGTTTCCCTTGCTTCAATCTTCCTCTCCCCTTCTGAGTCCTTTTAGCAAAAACAATAGACCTGAATGTCCAATAAGGGAACCCAAGTATCAAAACAATAAGTATACAAATAACTAATTCACTCATTAGTCTACAAATGCCAGAGTTGGTTATTGATTTAAATAAAATATCCATACAGTCTTTGGAGAGTAGCTAGCATAAGAATTAATTAAAGATACTGAGGAGCAGAACTTTGAAATGAGCCACAGACAATGTTTTCTGAGTGTACACTGATATCTGGTTTTTCATATGAAGCCACTTTGCTTTCTTCTTAGGGAACAACATGTTGTCAGCAAAATTATGCCCCAGGATGAAACTTCTTCAAAAAAGGAAAGCCAAACTAAAATAATTTTAAGTGTATAAATAAAATAAATACACGCATTTCCTGACAGCCTGAATGAGAAGGTCCATATTTATCTCAGTAAGCTTTCAACATTACACTTTAGGAGCCACAGTGGCAGTTTTGGACTTAACCAGACAGTGAGCCTTATATATAAAGACTCAAAATAGATTTCCTTTGTCCCTAGTCCTGCCAAAGAGCCATTTTAAGTGTGCAGGAAATTCACTGAGCACAATAATGCATACTGCTCTTATACTGAGTGGGAACAATGGATGGCTTTGCCTTGCCCGACTTTTGTCGATTGGAATTTAGAACCCTAAAGAATCTGAAAGGTAATATATTTCTTGTGATTTCATGGCAGATGTGCTTTTTACTTTTTCTTTTTTGGATGTGAAATCATTTAAAATTGCTGAAAATGCAAACAGTCTGAATTTGTATAATGGAAATAGATAATTGAGCTGTGGGCAATCATCTCTGCTTTTGATCATTCTGGGATTAAAGCAGCAGTTTTCAACAGGTGTGCTGTGGCACAGTGGTGTGCCACAAGAATTTTTAAAACATGCAATGCCTGATTATTTAGTGAACAGTAATGATCTTCTTTCCCTTAGAGTCAAATAAAAAAATGACAACAACCGACACAACAACATCCATCTGGTGTGAATTGCAATTATACCTATTTTTTGTTAGGTCAGCAAAACATATTTTTTGTATGCTGTAGAATTTTAGTAATTAGTTTATGTGTGCCATAGATGAAAAATGTTGAAAATCGCTGGATTAGAGAAACTGTTCATACTCGTAGAAATGGACTGTGTAAAAGGTAAGGAATACCAAAATAAATCAGATAAGTAAGATAAGAACTTTCATCTTAAATTTCATAGAGCTCAAGGCCCATTTTTTAATATTCTGAAAAGATTTGTAGCTGTGCTCTTTTACAATCACCTATATTCCTTCTACCTTCTTCTCTCTCTTCTTAGGTAAGAGGAAAATGAAATCTTTTAACCTCTTCAAATAAATTAGTGAGAATAAAGTCTGTAAAAGAGATGGAATGACTACACAAATAGAGTGTGAAGCTAAGGTCCTGGAGATAAGTAAAGGGAGTGGGTAGTGTAATAGGAGGAAAAAGGGGATATGAGATGGTGGTTGAAGGTGGTTTGAGGAAGGACTGTTTGAATGTAAGATAGACCTGATTATCAATGTAGTAAGTAGCTGTTACAGACTTTCAGGAAAGGAAATGGCATTTATAAAATCTGTAAGTGAAAAACAAACTTTATGTTAAAACATTCATTCTACTTTCAGTCTACAGCCTGGACACTTCAGCAAGGAGGAGGTTGTAACAGCTGTGCTAAGAAATAGCCTGTGGCCTGAATCATAAGTGCAATTGAAGAGTTGTTTAGGAGAACAAGATGAAAGTACTTGGCATGAGAAGAGCAGAGGACAGAAATACAAGGACTTTAGAGGCTTGGGAGGTCAAAGCTACTTTGGTGTCACTCCTTGTGATGAGGAGACTTGGTTAAGGAAATGGTGGTGGAGGTAAGAGAGGCAATTACAGCTTCAGTGGGATTAGCTTGAGGGGAGTGCAAGGGCTGATGTAAGGAGGCTGCACAGGACTCGACAGTCAAAAATCTAGAACAGGAGAACAATATGACACTTTCCCCAACTTGGCTTGGGCCTATAATGAAGCAACAGACTAATATGTTTGGGTTTGTTTGCTGTTTTGATTTTTTCCCTAAAGCTTGCGATGATTTGAATGCTTCTTTAAGCATGTCCTTGTATTTTCTTTTGAACTCTTGGTCTGTCTAATTAGGGATCAGACTTTCCCAATACGAAATTATGTGGCATTGAAAGGAGATTATGTATCTCATTAGAACAAGAAATACTTCCTTAATTAAAATAATGTTACTAGGAACTCTTAGCCCTAAAATGTGACATGGAAACTCCTATAACTCGTGTATGTGTGAGTGCATGCATGATATATACATCATGCCATACACAACTTTAGTTAGATGTTATATATAACTTTCTTCACTTGAGCTTATAGGAGGTCAGTCTGGAAAAAGTCCAACCATTGTAAATATAATGAGAACAGCTTATGTGACACTGATGTAACCTGGCAGTGAAGGACAGTAGACTGGAATGCACATGTGTAAACAATGATGATTTCACTGTACTAGTGAGTGAGGAGGGTAAACACTGTTGAGTGAGCATGTGTACTGTGTGGCCTTCCCATTCAAAATGAGTGAGCAAGTAAAGCAATGAATGTGGAACAAATTTTGCGTTAAGCTTGAACATTCATCTGCAGAAATGATTTGGATGATTCAGAAAGCCACAGCTATGGACAGCTGGTGATTGACAGTTTCATCATAACATCATGTGTGTTCACGTATTATACCTTGTGCAGAGGTTTTTGATGAACCATCAAATCACCCAGGTGATTTGACTCAGCCCCTCTACAGCCCAGGTTTGAGACCCTGCAACTTCTGGCTTTTTCCAAAACTAAAATCACCTTTGAAAGGGGAGAGATTTCAGACTGTCTATGAGATTCAAGAAAATATGACAGGGCAGCTGATAATGATCAGAAGAACTGTGTGAGCTCCAAGGTGCCTACTTTGAAGGGGCATCATTGTTCTATATGCAATGTTTCTTGTGTCCTGTATCTTCTTCAATACATGTCTCTAGTTTTCATATTACATGGCTGGATACTCTCTAAACCGACTTCATATATTTTGGGTGTTTTATTTTTTTTAGGAAATAAAGAGTATACCTTTTACTTCATTTGTATCCCTCACAGAGCATAGTACAATGTAAACTGTATAAAATTAAGTATGTAGAGAATTTTAAATTATTGGCTCATCTTAAAAAATCAATGTTAAAAATGAATAATTGATTAATAAGCAATGATAGAGAACATCATAAACTTCACACAACTTCAAATTAGTTTCATATATTTTATATTTTTCTATTTCAACTATAAATTAATGCCTGTTATGATCATGGAAGTACTCCAAAATTCTCAGATGTCTTGTAAATCATTAATAATAAGAAAATATTTTCAATGATGTTGCATAGTCAGTTATGTTTTATTGTGTTGTCATTCTGTGAAAATTGGTAATTCAACTGTAGCATGTATGCTAATTATCAATTAATGACTGGCTAATCTTAACACATCCTTGTTCTATTTGGCAAAATAGAACATCCTTGACAAATTCAATTCTATTTACTTCTTCAATTAAATGGGGGTAAATGACTCCTGCTCCACAGGCATCTTGGTGAAGATTTTAGTCTTTGAAAATGCCTTTCAAAGAGTAAAGTTTCAGACAGATACTGTCATGACACAATTAATTGAAGTTGAGAAATGAAGGGACCACCTTCAAATGAAACTGGAAGGCGTGAGAGATTGTTCAAATAGGAATTTCGGAACTAGAACTGGCCGGGACATCAAACTTAACATTACTCTTTAACCACTTATTTTCCTCTCCCCTTTTGCTCATTTTCCCTTTCTCCAGTGAAGTATCAGGTGATCAGGAATTAGGCCTTACCCTTCCTTTTAAGAAAGTGGCATATTGCTAGTTCCTTATGGTTTTGGAGGGGGGGAAAGTCTCATTTGACTCCTCACCTCAGTAATTTCCTATAATGCCTGTTTCTTTGAATGGTATTTATAAATCTACATTTTCCAGACAATTTCCTTGGAAATTTATATAACCAGACACTAATCTAAAGTCAGGTCAGGCTTAAAGTTTATGAAGTGTTAAATTTTTCAATGTGGAGTTGCTATTCACAGGAGGAGAGCCTGGGACTTTATTTATTTATTTATTTATTTATTTATTTATTTATTTATTTATTTATTGCTAGGTTAGCATTCTCCTTTGCTGAGTCTGAGCACTTGGAATATTTTAGTGTTGACCTGCTGTGACTCACTGTCTGTCCAGAGGCTTAATAGATGCTTGAGTGGGTCCGCAATATGTCTTTCACATATTTAAACACTGGGGCTATGCACAAAAGGACACGTTTTATGCATTAGCTACAGGGACATTTTTTATCATTAGCCTCTCATTTCCACTTTCTCAATAGAGCAGTGTAAAATATGGCATTTGAGAATTCTTATGCTTTGCACTTTCTTACTTCCAAAACATGATGAAATGTAAGTTTCCTTTGTTGTCCTCCATGTTAAACTGTTGTGCTCCATCTCAGTTGCAGAAAATATTCTCAGCAAACACTTACTCAGTGTGTTCAGCAGCAATCAGGCCATTGATGATGATGTAGAAGTTTATTAAAACACGAGAGAAGAATTACCAACAAGTAATTCTAGGGTACTGGCTACCAGGAGGCAAATGCCTCATAGGCAGAGAGAGTCATTGAATAGCATGCATTTATTATATGTTGGCTGTCTTAAGTTTAAGCAATGAGCTCAAACTTGCTACTAGACCCTCCCCAGCATACGAGCCACCCACCAATTGCAAGGCATGATAACACGACAGATAACCCGCCCTCCTTGGTAGCAGTATGGATATGGGTAGTAACCTAGTAAAGGTTCACAGACACGGCGACAGTAGCGGTTGCCTCGACGGCAGTAAATACAGCAATAACCTCTCTCATCCAGCATGGGGTCAAATTCTATTCCATTTTCAGTCTGAAAAAAGAAGAAGCCAGTGTTGGAGGGGAAGGTTCACTAGGAAGAGGTCCACCAAGCAGGGGAGGACTATAAGACTATATGAATTGGGGACTATTGAGAAATTAAGTTTCTTAGTCTAACCATGGAGCTACCTCGATAGAGATCAAGGCTGATTTTAAATAAGCCCCCCTGGGGATTTCAAGTTTCTTAAATATTTTTTTTGTTAAAATTTATCATTCTCCTTTCAATGTCTTTGATCTGAGGGATAGTGAGATTTTTGAGGCTTTGTTTTTCCTCTAACAAGAAAACAGGAACATAACTCACATAGTCATTTATTGGGAGTTCTTCTTCACTTGCTTGTCTGGTGTGACGTGTCTTCTCCACCTTCACTTGAGGGACCACCCACTGCTCATTTTGTTCAATGCCTTTTTTTTTAGTGGTAGGAAAGTGAAGATCTTCACCATCCTCTTCAAAATCTTGTAATTCTGAAACTAAGGTAATAAATACAAAGTTGAGATACAACTGCTTTGGAAATGTTTCTGAAAGAAGTGACTAGGAGGATAGCATGTGGAGGTGGAGATTATCCTTGTGTCTTCTCACTGACATCATGTAAGCATGCAT
This sequence comes from Carollia perspicillata, assembly GCA_004027735.1. Taxonomy (NCBI): domain Eukaryota; kingdom Metazoa; phylum Chordata; class Mammalia; order Chiroptera; family Phyllostomidae; genus Carollia; species Carollia perspicillata. Next base: position 28,716 of record PVKM010002480.1, on the reverse strand, counting down.
GAATCATTTCTTTTAAGCTCTTATAGCTGATATTTTAAGGAGTTTTTCCAAAACAAATATGACTATTCCCAAGTGAACAGACCTATTCTTTACTCATTTGACATCAAACACTTACTGCTTTGCTTCATTAGCATACTAAATTAGAAACTGAGGACAGGGAACCTTCGTGTCTTCTACAAGGATTTTACCCATGGTAGATACTCAAATATTGTTATGTTGTCTGATTTGAGTTGGTACTCTCTGTGGTCCTCCCTCTTACTTTCTCTTTCTTGTCTTAATTTTTTAAACTTTCTATTTAGAAATAATTTTAGATTCACAGAAGAGTTGCAAAGACCAGTACAGAGTTCTATTTTCTCCCAATGTTAAATAACCATAATGCAATGATCAAAACTAAGATGTTTGTATTGGTACAATACTATTAACTAAACTACAGACTTTGTTCAGAGTTCATCATTATTTCCACTAATGTCTTTTAGAAAAACAATGCTGAAACAGAAGTTCCAGCATCCAACCCAGGATAAAACTGCATTATTTGCCTTTTTAAAGGTGCCAGAGTACCAATAGATGCCTGCATTGGCTACAGTGGCCCTTCTTAGGCAATATATTAATCTATGCTGTCCAAAATGAGAGAGACCAAGTCCTATGTTAGCCAAGCAGAAAAAGATGTCCAAAGACCTTTGTGTTCCCTGTGGACTGACTGAAAGTTGAGAGCTGGACTGTTCTACTCTGGACCTCTAGCCCTCAATTACTTTTATAGTGATTCCTAAAATAGCCACAAAGACATTTGTATTACAGTGACTGTCCTATGATCTGGGGATAATGCCACCATTTGGCATAGACAATCATTCTTGAGACAACAGAGCATTTTTTGACTCTTCTCCCCTCTGGTCTTGGGTTGAACACATAGTGAGTAGTTTGAGAAATAGTTTGGTATCCCAAGGGCAATGAACATAGATATGCAAAGAAAGATAGATTAACTTTTCGCAATCACTGGTCACATTAAGGTGGTGTTACACTTGCTGGGATATTTAAAAGCCTGTCAACATTAATTTATCTGATTTATAGCTTGCTTGTGAAAAATGCCCTACTCACTGGTAGTCAGCATACACAGTTTCATCTAAGAAGATATAAGCAGATCATTTGTTTTCATAGAGAAGTAGTCTCTAAATGCTGGGAACATTAAACTGTTACTGATTTTGGAAAAAGAAGGAGAAAGGAAGAGGAGGAAGAGGAGAAGGAAAAGGCCATACCTGCTACTAGAGTGGGATTGATCCAATACATAGTCACGTTATCACAAATCTCCAGAATTCTGGAATTTTTAAGAAAGTCTCGGTTTTCAATAGGCTTTTCTGCTGGGACCCAAATCACTGACTGTTCAAAGAAAGTTGTGGTAATTTCTTCATTCTGAGAGGAGAAAGTAGTTCAGAGTGGGGATAGGCAGAGAAACTAATAAAATGAGTGAGACATATGAAATACTGAAAAAATGTTATATTTTGAGTCTGAATAACAATTTCAATCCCAGGGCCTCCAGTGAAGTAGCTCTGTGCCTTGCATGTAGTAGATGTCCTGTGGGAGAGTTAACATCCAATCCTTCTTTCTAATAGTAAGGTTGCTCACTGAAACAGGAGCCTTCTCTGCTAGCATTTCACTTAAATTTGGGAAGGCTCTCCATCAATATCTGGACCACCCACTGGGCCATGTATTTTTAAATTTGGGTTTCTGAAATCCTAAGTGATTTGCATTTGTTTTTCTCTCTTTTAAATGGACATCCTGAGTGCCTGACATTTATTTTATTTTTTTTTTAATTTTAACTGTTATTCAAGTACAGTTTTCTGTCGTTTACTCCCATTCCAGTCCACCCCCCCCAGTGCTCCCCACCTCCCTCCCATTTCCACTCCCCTTAGCTTTTGTCCATGTGTCCTTTATACTTGTTCCTATAATCCCCTCCCTTTTTCCCCTGAAATTCCCTCCCCTCTCCCCTCTGGATACTGTCATCCCATTTTCTATTTCAATCTGTTTGGTTATATTTTGCTTGCTTGTTTGTTTAGTTGCTTAGGTTCCTGTTTTTGTTTGTTTTCAACTAGGGTTGCAAGCAAGATTTGACCTGAAACTGAAAAAAAACTGCTATAATTTAAACTGGTGAGATCAGTGAAATAACAAACAAATGTAATATTTTAGTTTTATAGTATTTGACTATTAATGGTAGCTAGGAAAAAGGCAAAAGATGTCCTTTTTATTTTAAAGTCAAGTCTCCAGCTTGTGGCTTGATTGACCTTACCACTAAAGAAGTCCCTTCATTCTAAATGCTTAGAGTTTGTCTCAGAGTATTTTTCCTTTAGGTAGCCTTTCTTATATTGTCAAGAATGCCACCTTCTCCTCAGTTTCTAGTACTGGAAGTAATTGTTTTGTATACTGTGGATGAAAAAAGGGTCAAATACTAAACGTGACAAGCTCAGGTGAGGCCCTGCATGGAGGCCTTATTAACTCAGAGACCAAAAAGAACCACATAGGTGTGAGCATAAAATTTTCTAACCAAAAGCAAGTCATGGTGGGTAGACATGTCCTAGGCTGGTATCTTTCCTAACAAAGGTCAGTCTTTACCTTAACTAAGGCTGTCTATTGTCTTTTTGCATCTATGATAACACCTTTGGAATGGCAGGGTAATTTTCTTTTTACAAACTCCTCAGGACACAATCTTCCATCAGTGCAGAGACCATAAAACCCCTAATTTTTATTATTATGTTAATTTTAACTGTTAACTATCCTTTACCCACCAAAGTAAAAGAAGTATGTGCCTATTCCTTTTACTTTTTAGCCAATCCCAGAGATCCCTCCTGCCTCCCTAATCTATCACCAATGGATTTCATATAACCCCTTAGGCCTCCTCCTTTGATTGTAATATATAAAATAAGGTGCTAAACTGCCATTCTCTGGAGCATTTTCTCAATCTGTTGAGATTTTGCTTCCTGGCAAGTGTTCTCAATTTGGCTCAAATGAACTCATAAAAATTCTTATTGGTTTGGATGTTTCTTATGTCAACAATACTTTTTTCGTACTCATTTGTCTTTTGACTTCAAGAACTCCCTCACTGCTTTTAATAAGGCTTTCCCTATTCTCTTTTGTTTTGTTTTAGCTTTATGATTTCAGTGTTTTTATTTATTCTGTGAAATATGGTTTTGTATAATTTTTCCTTAGTCATTTAAAACTCTCAAGTCTTAGTTCCTTTGCCTTTTATCTATAAAAATCTTGGGAGGTATTGAAAGGGACTGTATAAAAGGAGGTTGGCATGTTGACTAGCTTTGTAAGCAAAATCAGCACTATTTTTTATACCTGCTCTGCATGTTTAACATGCAAAAACTATGGATACAGAGGTGAGGGAAACATAGAACAAGAGAGTGTTTGTCATTTAGGACCACGAATTTATCTCATAATATATCTGTAGCCTGAATATAAAAAAAAATAGTTTTTTCTTGAAGATAAGTAATCTTGCTATCATGAAATTAATAGTTGTGTCATTTAAAAAGATTTAGAAAAATTAACTGAAGAATAAATTAGGGCCAAAATGAGCCATTATGGGTCTTTACCTTTATTTACTTATTTATTTCAGAAAAACAAATCCTGTTGTGTCAGTTTTGGCTCTAATTGCTGGCTGGCACTATGCAGAAGCTTATATTATTTTCTGTAAAAAGCAGCATATGATATTGGGCTTAGGAACTTTTATCTTATTCATTCTTCTTTCATCTTACTCTTATTTCCTATAGTATTTTTAATATCCTGGAAGTTGATCTGTTCCTCAGATGCATCTAACTTCTGCTTACTTTAAAAAAATCTACAATTTTTTTACTACCATATACCTTAAGAAATATTTTTCCTTAGAGATTCTAAGGAATTGACTAAGGAATTATAGACTAAGTGTCTATAATTTCTCTGGCCATGAAGAGAGTAGTAGCATGTCTATGGGAGCTGATGACAGCTCTGAGACTTGGGTAAGGGAAAGGAAAAACTACTTCCCACCCCATCTCACTTCAAAAAATAAGAAAAAAGACAGGAAAAGATAAATGAGTAGATGAGCACTAAGATGGAGAAAGTGGGAAGGAGAAAGTTGAAGAACGAGGGATAAAAAGAAGAAAGAGAAAGAGGTATTTACAGTATATAGAGAGGCCAGTATACCATTGCCATATCTCACTTTAGATTTGTCAGTTAAGCTCTAAAACAAAACCAACCAAACCAAACACACGTTTGTTTCTTCCTGGCTACAGTAGAGGTATGCTGTCAAAATACGGCCTTAGCTTACATTCCCCTTCTTCCTCTACTGATAGCAACTTAATGTAATTACAAACAGATTGTAGAGGAAAAATTAAGAGCCTCAAGGGCTTTACTGATGGCAATATTTTAGGCAATAATCCTTCATTTCCCACTAGGCTTTCATGGGCTACATAACAATCTCACCAGTGCCCTGGCCTAGCAGTGCGTTTTCAGATAAACTGTATTACACTGTAGTTCTCACCTTCTTTGCTTTTGCCTTTCTTAGTAATTAAATGTAGATTATTCTATTAGCATCCCAGCATAAAATGGAAAGGTGAATGAACGGAATGAAATCTTTGAAATAGGTAAGTGATAGTGTGACAAAAATGGCAAGGACCCCCAGTTGCCTTAGAACTTTTCTTTTTAGATCTTTATCTTGGGCAGGATTGATTTTGTTCTCTTGTTCACCCCTTTTATTAGAAATCTTTGGTTTGGGAGCAAAGGTATATAATGTTAATGGCCACACAGGTATAAAAGTACAGTGTTGCACCTAAAAGCATGAATTTATTTTTTGAAAGGCCTGAGTTCAACATTGCAATCTGCTACTCACTATCTGTGTGACCTTTGGAAAGTCACTTTTCAGTTCTGAGTCCCAGTTTTCTCCTCTGAAAATGGGGATAACAGTAGCACCTATCCATAGGGTCCAAGTGAGAATCAAATGAAAATAAAGCACTTAGTGCAACGTCTGACACATAGTTAGTACCCAATAAATGATGGCTTTTACCGCCGGTATTATTCATACATACCTCATCTATTTCCTCCTCTGGTTCAGAAAATTCAGGAATCACTTTAATCTGAGTTTTGATGAAGCATTTTTGAAGACCTACAAAGTAGATGCCAGTGTATCCCTATAAAACAAAAAGAAAAAAACCTCCTGAAAAAGCCAGAATTAATGAGTTCCATGGTCTGTCAGGGCCCTAGGCTGGCAGAATTTAAATTTAAAGGGAAAACTGTCTTATAAATTAAATAAATGCTACAGGCTATTTTTACCTCAACTTAAAATGTTCTAATATTTTAAGTGAGAGGCCTTTGGGGAGAAGTATCCAACTTACATTTTTAAAGTCATGTACTTCCAATGTTTCATCAGTGCCATTTCCACTTCTGAATATTTCGGTTCTGGTCACAGGATCAATTTCCATGTAAATCTTCTTCTTTTCTCCATTGCTGTAGAATGTGTGCTCCATGTCATATGTCTGGGAAAACAGGGAAACAAGTTCTAAGATACTCGGTGTGTCCATTCATATGACACTTTAATTGGGTAATATCTAGGGTGCATTTTCTTTCTGCAATCTGTAGTGAGGTGCCATCTCAGCAGCTTGCCACTGGGACTTTTCTGAGACTCAAGTGAGATGATTTTTGGTGCTGGAGCTGGTATGGGGATCTATTCAGAGCCAGTATTTTGTATTCAAGCCAAGTTGCTGAACTACTTACTATGAATTCCAACAGTTTTCTTGGTAGCACTGACTAAATAGCAAATAATATTTTGCAAAACAGCCTGTAAAGTACTTACCCGTGTGTTGAGCAGAGGAATCACCTCAAACCTATGCTGTTTCTTTAAACTTAGCACTTTCTAAGGACTCAATAATCACCCCCCTCACTCCCCATGAAATTCATTAGGTTTGAGACAAGGATTTGAACACATTCACTCTTTGTCCAGTTTTAAGTAATAATGTTACCCTGATCTCAATTACTTTATTTTTCCCTTTAAACCCCCAAAACATTTATCTCCTTCCCCTAACCTTCTCTTTTATGGCCTAACCAACCCCCCTCAATTTATTCCTGAATTCTGTTTGCCAAACCTGATTTAGTTGGTTTCAAGTTCTCCAGATTCTCCTATATGTAGAAATCAACAACTGTATCAAGTGCCTTGCAATAAGTAACATGGAGTTTACCAAAGAGAGTGCCTTGGAAAGGGTGCTTATCAGGTCATACTTGAGTGGTTGAAACGAAACCCTGGACTTTCCCTCTAAAAGAGGCAATTCTCTTTCTCAGGATGAAAAAGAGCAGTCTTACAGAGTGTCCAACTTTAGGAGTAAGTCCATTACTTATAACTGAGGACATTTTTATAGCCAAAAGCAAATAACAAGCCTAAACATGTTTGTTTCCTATCACAAACCAGGCCAGACCTGATGGTGCCATGTGGAATTCTATCTTGTTAGGAGGCTATCAAGTTTCTTTATGCTCATTTTTTGTTACCAAAACAATTTGGTAAACTGAAAGCCTGAAAAAGAAGTCATCTACAGAACCGATGTTGCTTTGTAAGGATATGGTTCCCAGTGGCAGGTTTTTAGAGCTTGCACTGGTTGAGGTTGTTTTTTAATGTCTGTCAGTGTCTGTGACTGAGTGTTAGTTTAACTTGTTCAAATTTTCCCCAACTCAAGAAAAAAACAAGTTGGAAGGTTTTGTAGAAACAATAGTACTTCAAGCATGAACTGTTTGTGTAGTTGCTGAACAGGAGAACAAGAAACAATGTCCTTTACCTCTCAGTAACCTTAGAGTTCCTTGTATATGTCCAGTACTTAAGTATTTGTTCAATGAGTTTTTCCCACCAATGGTGATTTCACATCCTCTTAAAGAGAGATTTTGAGCATTGTCAAGGTTTTCTAAGAGACTGTATTTTAAAAGGGAAAGGAAACAGTATTTAGAACCTTCCAGCAATTGCAGGGTTAACTCGGGAAGTGTGGCCTGGTTTGTGACAGGTAGCTAATTCCTTTAGGCTTGTTATTTGCTTCTAGTTATAAATATGTCCTCAGTTACAGCTCTGCAGGCAGCTTGGGAAACTTGTACTTATGGACAAATTGAACTCTCAGTTGATCTGACCTATGATTTATACATCTCAGTCCAGTCTTGTTAGATCTCCCAACAGAGGAGAATTTCTATAGAAATACTATTCATTGTTTAGACGAATGTTGACACCACTAGTCATTGGAGGTAGGGTGGGGTGTTTGTTTCATCAGTAGCACCACTGATGGACTATTGCATGGAAAAAATGAGGTTAGAGACCAGGAGATGTTGGAAGACTGCCTACCCAGGCAAAAGAGAAAATACAGACTGTATTTTCAATCACTCACAGAAAACTATGGAATCATGCTGGTAACATTTAGAGTTTCAGTGTACTTTTGTGGAATGAGTTTTCCTGCATTGTTGGCAATGTGCTTCACTTGGACACCTTGCTAGATGAAAACTATTGGAAACTGCCAAGCTCAGCAGATCTTGATTATTTTCAACATTCTTTCAAAGTTTTGTTTTGTTTTGGTGAAGGAGAAGGGGTCCATTCTGATTGTATTTATTGACCAGCTTGTTGGCTTGTTAGCAACGGTAGGTTGCTAAATAGAGTGGTATCAGAATGACTTCATTTATGTGTGAATTCTGGGTGGCAGGTAAGGGTAGGGTGGTGAGCTATATATTCACCCAGATGGAATTCCACTATCCAAGGTGCCCATCTGGAGCAGACTGTCTTTTGTCTAGGAAGATGATGATGGTGTCTCATTTTGAACTGTTTGGGGATGGGTTTGAGCAAATCCAGACATACTGTCTCGCCTGGGTCCCTGTGGAGCACATTGCCTGGGTAATGGTTATGCAAGCTTCACTGGCCAATATGAAGACTGAGCTCATGCCTTTGGCCTCAGAAGTAATTTTCTCTCTACTAAGTTCACTGGCTCAAGGGCTGAGGGTCTCTCTGGAGATGAATGAATAAGTAGTTTTGTCTTTTCCAGGCATAAACTAAAGTAGAGACAGAATGGCTGGCCTAACACAGGTATGAGTGGGCTCCCAGTATTTCATCTCAGAGTGCCCTCAACTCAGCTTCATTTCAGAAAGGACAGAGCAAGGACAGACACTTCTGTAAAATTGGCACATTGAAAAAGTTAATCCAGGAAGACTTCTAGCTTCCCTCTTCTATTCTTTTCATATCGTGTTTACTTTATACCCTGTTAGTCCTTTCTCCTCTTCCCATTTCCTTATAACACCTTTTCTCCTGTTTAGACACCTATGAATCTTGTGGTGCTTCAAGTATCTTATGTTAAATAAAAAAAAATCAGTCTTACAAATGATTTCACACTAAGATGTTAACTATACGCATTTGTGTATAAAAATAATTGAGTGCAATACTCAAAAGACTGAATTACGCTGGTGTGGCTCAGTGGACTGAGTGCTGGCCTGTGAACCAAAATGTCACTGCTTTGATTACCAGTTAGGGCACATGCCTGGGTTGCAGGCCAGGTACCCAGTAGGGTGGCGCACAAGAGGCAAACACACATTGATGTGTGTCTCTCTCTCACTTTCTCCCTCCCTTCCCCTCTATCTGAAAATAAATGAAATCATTTTCTTAGACTGAATTACCAATGGTGGATGTTAAGTACAATAGCACCATAATAGGTGATATTTGAGGGGCCAGGACATATTTCCAGCCACACATAAGGCTGGTTTTAACTACAAAAGCTAGTCCACTGGAGTGGGACAAGGGAGCCAATGAAGTGAAATATGACTCAGAAGTGAAATGAGATAGGTACGTGTTTAAGCCCCAGGCAGTTAGAGATGTAAGAAGTTCACATTGACAAAACATGGAGAAAACACAAACTCATTTTGCTTCCCTGCCCAGGAATTCTTTCCTTGGTATAGCTAAATCCTCTATTCAGGCAGCAAATGAGCCCTAGCATTCCCCTTTCACAGTTTTCCCAGTTTACTTGCCTCAAGTTGTGACAATTTTTGAGGACAGAAAAGAAAGCTTTTTTATCAAGAGTATGACCCATGCACATGAATTAAAAGGGGGAATGTGGGTGAAAGGTAGTGTGCAGGGTGGAGGGGAATAATGGGGAGCAAATGGAACAACCATAATAGCATAATCAATAAAGTATATTAAAAACAGAAAACATCTAAATGTTACTATTTCTGCCATAAAACTTTCCATGGACTCCTATTATACTTTGAATCAGACCTTGTGCTCATGTGGGTCTACATGGTGAGCAGCCTCCACAATGGTTTCTCATGGATGCTGTCTGCTAATGTGAATATCTTTGTGTCAGCGCTAAATGATTTTGAACTAGCTTCTCCACAATAAAGCTAAAGTGATGTGAAGTCACATACTTGTTCCAATTAAAATAATGTCATCCTGGTTAAAAAAAAAACAACAGTAAATCTGCCTCAGACCTCAGTGAGATGGAGCTGTTTGAGGGTGGAGGGGGCAAATAGGTTTATTCTGTCTTGAAAGGGATTTAAGGGCATTTGGCCTAGGTTTGTGTTTTTGGAATCTGTGATTAATCTAACTGTTTACTCTCCGTTTTCACCCTTTACTGTCCATTTATGAAGTACACTCTCCAAAGGTGAAATACATGCTCAGAATTGCTGGCTAGCAAGTGTTAAACTGGAAGAAAGAGAAGGGAATGGATTGTACCATATTATTACCAACCTAGCCTGTGGGAATTAAAGGGCCTCTGGGTATTTCTTTACCAACACAGAGCAGACAGATTGTTTCTCATGCAAAGTTGGACTTCTGCATCTTCAATCACCAGGTTTCAGCCCTGAAAAAAATTGGCATAAGCAGCACAGACATTCCTCTATTTCAACAAGAAAAATACCATTTCTTTCATCCATAGACTCAAGCTGGCTGGGAAATTTTCTCCTATTCACCCTCTCCCCCCACCTACTCATCATCCTTAAATGCAGCTGAAAAATAATTGAAGGAATCCTCAGACCAGATTCTACTCCTAGCCTCAGCTTTGCCACTTATAAGCTGAGTGACCTTGGGAAAGTCACCAAATGTCTCTGGAGGCTCAGTTGTCATTTTTACCTCTCACCCCTTGACAGATACAATGTTTAATAGCTGACAAAATCAATTCTGCTCAGATTTGGGCTGATACATTGTTAGATTGATCAGTGAACTGACACTACTTGTTGATCACTTCAGTTGCTTTCCCTTACAGCTCCAATTCTACTTTCAGCTACTAAAGGACAGGGCCCACTGATGACCCAGGCTTTCCTTGCTGGTGCCACATAGGTTGCTTAGTATATGCTGCCTTAGAAGAATGAAGGAACTGAATAAGAGTGTGCCCATAGCCCTGGCTGGTGTGGGTCAGTGGATTGAGTGAGTGCCAGCTTGTGAACCAAAGGGTTGCCAATTCAATTCCCAGTCAGGGCACATGCCTGGGTTGTGGGCCAGGTAACTAGTAGGGGGCATGTAAGAGGTGACCACACATTGATGTTTCCCTTCCTCTCTTTCTCCCTCCTTCCCTCACTCTTTGAAAATAAATAAAGATAAAATCTCTTAAAAAAAGAATGTGAACCTAGTAGCCAGAGTCCTGATATACATAATTGAAGAGACCATGATTATTCTAGAGCAAGAGCTGGCCTGGTGAGAGTTTTGATTCAAAAGTTGGCTTTCTGCCACAATGGGTTAGGAGGAAGATACAATTCAGAGAAGTCTTATATTTCAAAATGATGACATGGCACAAGTCGACCTGTTGAGGAGATTCCAACTAAAACTCCAACTTTTTCCTTGAAGGCACGAATGCTTCTCCAGACCCACATTACACCTACCAAAATACTGTGTAGGAGAGCCCATATAACTCAGGAAGGAAAGTTGTATACACTGTGTGACTCAAAGAAGAGTGAATAAAGTTGGTCTCTGTCCATATTAGTATTAGATAAGTAGGCACAGCTTACTTATCTAGACCCAGACTTAGCCAGAAGGTGTTTTATCTGAGCAAATGGTTTTCATCCTAGAATGATATTGGGCTCACAATCTTAAGTGAGACTGTTTTAATGGTTTTTCTGCAGCTGAGGTGGTGGGGGTTACAGAGGGATGCCCACCTATTTCTATTACTTCTCATCTTATGTCGATCATATGTAAAAGTTGAGGGGAAGTCCCAGGTATTTGCTGATTGTTGTGTGTGCCTTAGAAGTTATGGTTTCCAAACAGTCCTAAAGTCACAAGAAAGTTCCTAGATATGGCAAGGGGAACAACATGTAATTTATTATTCATCTGATTCATTCTAGAAAAGATTGGAAGGCATAGGCTACAAGGTCTGTGTTACACCTAAAATCTTTCAGTTTAAGGGCTGGAATTTTTCTGACTTATTTTCTCCTTGTTGGATTAATTAACTGGGGAGTTGGCTTCTGATTGTTTCAAGTTGAATGTGCAACACAGGGAGCTTTAAACAAGAATATTTCACCAGAGAATATGCTTCAAAGTTCCTGTGCGATCATTGCTTGGAGTGAAGCCTTATTGTATTGCTCTCTCAAAATCTCTGTGTCAGAATAGTTCCCCTCTCCTTGGTTAAGAAAGCTGAAAACAAGATATTGATGGCTTGGCTTTCATTCACCTCAGGTGGCTTCTGTATGTGGCTGTAGTCTAGGTGGCCTGTTAGTCTATAGGTGAGTGCAGTAGTGCACCCAGAATTATTCCTCCTTGTTTCACTTTATTTTGATCCTTTTCTCTCTCTGACATGTGTGTGCATTCACATGCACATGTGTTTATGCTTGAGGTGTGTAGAGAGAGGGAGGCAGTCAAGTATGGCTTTATCCCCATTTGGGATCAAGAATTTGGATTTTTTGGTACACCGAAGCAAGAAAGAATGGAAGGAGGGGAGGTCTTACTGGCATGGAAATATCAACACCAGACATGGGATGTTAAATAAACACTGTTTATAAACAGATATTAAAAAACAAAATAAAAGGAATATGTGGTGGAAGTTAGAGGAGCAAACACTAAGAGCTTGCAGAAAGCCCCAGGACAGCAAATAAGTCACTGCCATCTATAAGCACAACAACATCAACAATTCTCTCCACCAAGGACCCTACAGTACTCATAGGTCCTTCAGGCTTGTAAAGGAAAGTCCAGAAGAGCCTGGGTTTTAATCTGCTAACTGTTAGTTCCTGCTAGGCCATGTTCTTAAGGGTACAGGTTTTTTAGTTTGTGCAAAATGCCCAAACCTTTTTCCTCTGCAAATCTCATCCCAAGACTAAATTTACTGCTCTATTCTTCTTAGGATTCATAAGTCAGCTCCAAGGAAGGCTTATTGACAGTATTAGCCAATAATTAGACCATGTGTATTGAATCATAGATGGATTACTTCACAGGTGATTTGATTCCTGATAAACTTCATTTGTTAGCATAACCAACCTCTTCTAAGCATGCATTGACTAAGTTTTACTTTTGGTTTGAAGAATCACAGGATTGGTTCTTCTAATTCATCAAAAAAGAGAACTAGAGGGAGAAACAAATATGTTATAATACTGAAGCAGAGGGGGCCATGGGCATTGTTAGTGAGTTTGGCACCTGGAAAAATAAAAGCAAAGTCCTTGCTTAGTCATTTATAGTTGCCTTAAGGCAAATAGCATTATAGGTTTAGAAAAACACCTAAAATCTTTCAGAAAAGCATTGTCAGTACCAATGGCTACAATAAAACAAGAAAGGTGATCTGGCCCCATGTTTAGGTAGGCATGCATGGGTGGTCCAAAGGGCTAGCTTTCTACAACACTTAGTTAAGTACATATGCACATGGAGAACAAAAGAATTTATTACCCTCTAACTCATCTGTAATTGTCAAGATGATCTGAGATTCAGTTTGTAGGGCGGCATATCACCTTGTGAATTAGCTAAGTGGTAGCAGAATTGGATTGGTATGCGTTTTGGCACTCTTATTCATTTGCTATTTCCTTCCTGGTCTCTATTTGCTCACCTTGCTAGCCTTAATATATAGAAAGACATGTGAACAATAAATAATTTAGAAGCAGGTAACAGTGATTATCTGTCTATCATCTATCTATCTAACATCTATATATCATCTATCTATCTATCTATCTATCTATCTATCTATCTATCTATCTATCTATCTATCTATCCATCTATCATCATCATCATTATCTATCTAGAAAGCTATCTATAGGCATTGGGTGATGCCTGAAATCTTTTCTGGAACAAAGTAGGCTGTTTCACTATTTATTCTCCCTCCTTAAAATAAGGTAGCCTCTGAAACTAAATGAAAGTGAGTATGGCAGCAGAGATGAAAAATCCAAGGTGTGGCTTTGTCTTATTCCTCTGTTTTCTTTTGGACACTTGTTCAATCAATTTTCCATTTTCTCCCCCACTAACTTTCTTTCTGCATCAATCCATAATCTTTCCTCTCTGTTCCTATTGCTCCTTTGGCTCCTACTGGTCCACACCAGCCCATTTTCTTCTTGTCTTTCATCCTCTCTCTTGAACTTGTACTTTTCCCTCCTTACATCTGTTATCAAATAGAAATGAGAATCTCATGACAATAAATTAATAACAATAGTAACGACAGCAACCCACACACAAAAAGAAAAAATGTGGCAAAACCAGAAAACTGTCTTGACACCTTGTAGCTCGTACACTTACTAATTCTCTTTCAAATGAAAAGAGAATTAATTGTTGACATGAAGGGGCTATGATTTTTTTTTAAAATCACATCTAGACTTTATCATTGTTTGTGAGCCTGGAAGTAGCAATAATACTAGGGTAAACTAATACCAGCTATAATGGCCAGCCAAACTTCACCAAATTACTCTAATATCAGAAGCTTTATTAGACACCTGTTATTTATTACTTGTTTCTGCCTTGTGGCATTACTCTCCTAGTGGCACAATAATTGTAGCTGATTAGGGGCTGAAAAGCTCTAGTTAATTTTTCTTAAGTTGTAAATACATGTGAACTCAGATATGATAATTGCTCCTTCTGAAAAGGAGTTTGCTGCCTGTCCTCACAGCAGATGCAGTAATTCAGAAATATAATCCCTGAAAATTCTTTGCTGCCATTTCTGGTGGTTTCTTCTTATGTGGTGGTATAATTGCTTTTCCATCAGTTTCTGCCCACGCAATTGAAAGAAAGATGGCAAGTATTTTATTTTTACAGTAAAAATTTGCTCCTAGGAAGAGTCTTAACTCCTTAAAGCGAAGCATTACAAAAGAATGAGAAATTCTACATTCCGTAATTATTAACTAAAATCCAGAAAACACATTTTTCCTTTACCAAAATATTTAGGCAAGTAAAAGAGAGCAAAATCTTGAATTCAGTCTTTCATACCACCAGAAAATAAGCACAAAAGGGACTTAATGATTTTCATTTTCAGACTAATATACATGTCATTAAATTCAATCAAATTCAAAACAAAGAAGCATTGGGCCACAATGTGCATTTACTTACTTTTTTGGGTGTCTCTGGCCAGAAGTGCTTGCCCCCACAAAACAAAACAATTAGAGTTAAGGCCAGGATACCAAACACCAATCCACAAATCTTAAGTGATTTACATATCTTCTTGGGTTTAAAAACTTCTGCCTAAGCAAAGAACAGAGAAAATAAAACAATGCACAGTAATCCTTAGAATAGCAAGCCATAATTCAAAGTCACTTTTGATTGCACTTTCTAATGTTCACATTGCTATACAATAAATAACCTCTGCAGCCATACTTCTACTCAAAAGGGAATAAATATTAATCAACTTACATTTAGAATGTGACAGTCCTCACAGTTCTCTGGAGGATTCTTGGCCATAGTCTCTCAGCACACAGTACGCTTTCCCGGCTTTGAGAGAACTGAGACCACTGCTGAGGTGGAGTTGCAAGTGAGCCGGCTAACTGATGCCAGAGGAGAAGCTGAATTTATATGGCTCAAATATGTCATACCAGAGCCTGAGGGAGCCCAGAAGGGTCCTGTGCTGCAATTTGTTACGTGGATATACCCATATATGTATATAACTTCTGTGCACACAATTAAATCCAGAATGGCAAAGACAGGAGGTATAATGAAAACTATTATTCTAGAGGTTGGTTTGGAAGGGGACCAAGTCTAGGACACGTTGAAATGATTTTTCACTATGAGCTTAAAATATCAGTGGCAATACATTCTGCATACTCCATAACTAAGCAAACAAAACAAGAAGAGTAATGATGTCCTGATTTCAATTCCATTCCATTTAGTAAGTATTTGTTGCAGGGATATTAAATGTCAGGAACTGTGCTTGGCATTGGAGAGTCAGAAATGAATAAGGTATTGCCTTCTCTACTATGTGAAAGCTCTTTGAGGACTGAGAGCAATATGTACTCAACTAATTATACTTAAAAACAGTCTTAAAAAGGTTAAATATAAGTTTTCTCTCTCCTTTATCCTATTTCTTTTTTTTAAAGATTTTATTTATTTATTTTTAGAGAGGAAGGGAAGGAGAGAGGGAGAGAAATATCAATGTATGGTTGCCTCTCGTGAGTGCCCCGCTGGGAACTGGCCTGCAACCCAGGCATGTGCCCTGACTGGGAATCGAACCGCGATCATCTGGTTCTCAGGCCCACGCTCAATCCACTGAGCTACGCCAGCCAGGGCTCCTTTATCCTATTTCTAATATTATTTTCCTTTCCTAGGTTCTCTTCTGTAATCTATTCCTTAATGTTGATATTCCTTGCGGTTATATTCTTGATGATCTTATACACTTCTTAGATAATCTCAGTCACTCTTACAGTTTTAAGTATTGCTTATATATTAATGATTTCCAAATCTGTGTTTAGCAGTCCATTTTATCTCTTGAATTTCAAAGCCATTTGAGTATCTCTACCTGGGTGTGCCTCAGAAATCTTAAATGCAACAAACATGTCCTGCATCATACTTCTTTTTCCAATAACCCCTTCTCCCACCCTATTTTCTTTCCTATATTCCTAATCTTGGTTGGTGTCTATATTAGTTTACTAAAGCTGCATAACAATGTACCACAGACTAGGTAGTGTAAACAACAGAAATTTATATTTCGCAGTTTTGGAAGTCCAAGATCAGTGTTAACAGAGTTGGTTTCTTCTAAGGCCTCCACCCTTGCCTTGTAGATGGTCTTTTTCATATGACATTCTCCCTCTATGTATGTCTATGTCCTTATTCTTCTCATAAGGACACTAGTCATGTTGGATTACAGCCCATTCATAAGCCCTTAGTTTTTTTAAAATTACCTTTTTAAAGGCCCTGTCTCCAAATACAGTCACATTTTAAGATAATAGATATTAAGGCTTTAACTTGTGAAATTACTGGGTGGTGCAAAATTCAGCCCATAACAGTGGAACCATCACCCACCCAAGGCTCCAAAATGAGAAACTCGAGGTTTGTCCTAGACTTCCCACTCTTTTCCACATTCCCTTTATCCAATAAGGCACCAAATCATATTGATTCAAAATTCTTCTGGTTTTCAAAGTCATTATTCTTTTCTATGTTGACTGCTAAGGCCTTAGTTTATGTTGTCATCTTCTATGACAAGTCTCAAATGAATATCGCTAACCAAAGTTGCTCTATTAGGGCTCTAGACCCCTGTGTTCATCTAACCTCCTGAACATCTCCAATTAAATAGACCACAGACACCTTACTTACCAAACTGAAATAATTATTTCTATTTCCAAATACAGTCTTCCTTCTGTATTACCTCTCTCACTAAAAGACAAAATGATTAGTCTTTACATTAGAAACTTCCAAATGACCCTTAATTTCTTCCTCTTTTTGTTCATCCCCATGCCTAATCAATTGTAAACTTTGTCTCTGAATTATCTCACCAATCTTATTCTTTCCATCCTTAATTGCCACTACCTTCATTGAGGTTCTCATAGTTATTTTTACTGTTGCAATAGAAACCTCAGTGATTTCCTTGCCTTCCATTGCCTTCCTTTCCTTGCCTTCTATTTTTTCCTTCAGGATGATCTTACTAAAACTAAAATCTAAGTATAATCTCTCCATTGCTTAACATCCTTTCATGTCTATTGTCTATAAAATCAAAGCTATTTATGGTAACATCATAGTCATTTCACAGCCTGTACCCTGCCTATCTCTTCAGCCTTGGTTTTGGATAATTTTCTTCATAAAGATGGAGCCAAATGGTTCATACAGCTGGGCAGGGCCATGGAGTATGTACATGTGACTTCATCCACATCCTAACATGTGGAAGGAAAATAATCTTCTAATTGTTGCAGACATGATCATGAATAAAATTAATTATACACCTCATAAGACATGAGGGGGACCCAAAGAAAAAAACATAATTATCTTCTGAAGAGTGGGCCTCTTATAGTACAGGCTTCCCTGGCTAGGTGAGTATTCTAGGAACCCATCTGTATCAGTGTACGAGTTGGCATTGTTGTAACAGGCTGCATTTGGCTTCAGTGAATATTTTTTGAAGACTCTTTCAATGTGTTTGATCTTTTCATGATGGGCACTTTATGAGTGCATATGACCACACCACAGTAAGTATTCAGCAGTTTTTGACCAAAAACAGCATGACCCCTGTGTTCCATCCTCCCTATTCACTCGATATTACTCAGAGTACTATTTTTTTATTTCCCAATGAGAAAACATCTTCAAAGGTGAATGTTTTGCCAATGTGGAAGAGGTGAAACAAAAAAATGGCAGAAACACTAAAAAGCATCAAAATTGACAAGTCAAACTGTTTTGAGCAATCGAGAAAATGTCTCAATAGGCATATTGCATCAAATGGAGAGTACCTGGAAGGTGACTGGAGTTTAACCATGTAAGAATAAATACATAACATTTTTATAAATAAGTTCTTGGTCTTTTTGGGTCCCTTCTTATATATGTCATGGTTTCATTTGCTGTACAATTCTTTGGCCAAGCTTTTTTTAAAAAAAGAATTATGAGCCCTGGCTGGTGTAGCTCAGTGGATTGAGTGTGGGCCTGCGAAGCAAAGGATCATGGTTCAATTACCAGTCAGGGCACATGCCTGGGTTGCAAGCCAGTTTCCAGTGGGGGACGCAGGAGAGGCAACCATACATTGATGTTTCTCTCCCTCTCTCCTTCCCATCTCCTCTAAAGATAAATAAATAAAAATGTTTTAAAAAAACAGTTTAGAAAAAGAATTATGAGTGCAACCTCATGGAAAACCTGTATTTACTATGTTAGGTGGTTCCTCCTCAACAGCATACTCACACCATGTTCCCAATGCCTTCCTTATACTTTATTGATACTGAGCACTCCTGATTTTTCACACTAAGGGCATTTGCACATGCTATACTGTTTACATTTTCCTTCCTCCTGTTGTCTACCTAGGAAATCCCATTTAGCTTTCAAATGCTGCCTAGATGTACCAGTTCCTGAAATCCTTTCCTGGTATCATCTCTGCCACTTCATTAAGATCATCACCCTTTTCTATATTCTATTTTTGTATCTTGTTCATACTCCAAATTGCACTTTTTATAAAATTAGTTTTATGTGTTTTCCTCTTGAACAGATTTTGAGATATTTTCAAACATCCCTTATTTGTTAAAAGGGTTAAATTAGAATAGATGATGTCAAGGCAATGTGCTATGGAAGTGTAAAGGGAGAAGTGATTAATTTTGATTCATGAGAACAGGGAAAATGGCACAAAGCCCATGAAATTTCAGTAGATTATTCATTATTAGTGCTGTTTACTCAGTGCCCTCTCTGTGGCAGGCATTGTTATAGGGTCTGGATACATATTTAGTAGTGGAAAATACAAACATATTCCCTGACATTATAGACCTCAGAATCTAGTTTGGGAAATGGAAATTAAACTATAGGGAGAAAATCCTGTAAATAAATTAAAAACATAAATTATAAAACATACTAAAAAGGAAAAGTTGAAGGTGCTATGAAAATACCTAGTTTGGATTGGGGGAGGTCATAGAAGCCCATGCTGAGGAAATATCCCTTAAGCTTAGATCAGAATAATGAGTAGAAGTTAGCTGGTGAAGAGTGGGGAAAAAATTACTCCAGGAAGAGAGAAAAATACATGCAAATAGCTTGAAGCAGAAAAGAGGTTGTGTTTGAAGAGTAAAGGTAGGGCTGTAATAGAGCAAATGAGGAGGAAAGTTGCTTGATATAAAGCTGAAGAGGAAGAAGTAACCATATCACACATAATTGTATCTATTAGGACTGTTTTTGGCTGCATTAACAGAAACTGAGTTATGGTAGTTTAACAAAATAAGGAGTTTATTTTTCTGACATAATGTAGTTTCAATGTCGGCAGTCTAGAACTACACAAGTTCCATCTTTTTATTCCAAAATCCTTTGAGCATGGCTTCTCTCTTTATGCTTCTAAGATGGTTATTACTGTAGCATCCACCAATCGCGAGAACAAATGTCGGAGACTTTCAGGGTTTCAAAAATGTTACTTCATTGGCCAAAGTTTTACCTGCGCAGGGGCGAACTCTCTGAACATGTCCGGAGACACAGTGCTCCTTAGAGCTGCAAATGAGAGTCGCGCCCTAACGTTCACAGGTAGGGTTTTTATGGAAGCGAGCAAGCAAGCACTTTACAGAAGCGAATGTGGCAGTTAGCTATTGGCAGCCGGACTGCATGTCCAGTGTGTGGACAATCCTGTGGTTGGCTGGACTACCTATGCTAGGCTCGTGCTCTCCTTGGTAATTGGTCAGAGAGGCTTGTGCTCAGCCTGTGCTCAAAAGCTGAGTCAAGGAAAGAAACTTTTCACTTGGGCAACTGTCCAGATGGCTATCTGCCAGGTCATCTCTGCTTATCTTGCCTTTCTTCACTTTCTGGAACACAAGCCTAGGGTGGTTATGTGGTTATGGCTTTTCTAATCTTATTTTTTTAACACTAACACCTACTCCTTGTTGCATGCAGCTTTCTGTGTCTTAATATTAACTCTTTCTTTGTTCTCCACAATTACACCTCCAGGCAAGGAAACAGGAGAGAATGCAAAAGGCAAAAGACATGTGACTGCTGAGTCTGTCTCTTTCCATCAGGAAAGAAACAGTTTTCCTGGAACCCCTATCCCATAGACTTCTCCTTATCTTATTGGTCAGAACTAGGTTGGATTACCACCCCTAGTTATCATGGAGTTTGGGGAGGTTTTATTTTCATCTCAGCCTATTACTACTCCTAAAAACTTACTGGTTTTGTTATAGAAGGGGAAAACACTGAGCAGGTAACTTCCAGTTTCTCTTACAATGGCCATGGGAAGGGGTTTGAAATTTATTCAAACAATAGGAATTCACTGAAGGATGCATAGAGAATACACATTTCCTTTTATGTTTATTAGCATCCCTGTGGGTGTTGTAAGGGTGAAAGAATTATAAAAGGTTGATGAGTTAGGAGGTGATTGCAAAAGATCATGGTGGCTTGAACTAAGGACGTGGTAATGGAATGGAGAGAAGCAGACTAATTTAAGATACTTGCTAATAGATTACATATACAGGGTGAGAGAAACGAAGGAATAAAAATGATTCATGTGTCTATGGCTTATACATTAGGGTGGAAAGTGGTTAGTAAATACAGAGGAGGACCAGTTTAGAGTAATGAGTATGGTTTTATACATGTTGAATTTCAGTGTGCATGAAACTTACAATAGGAGATGTCTTGTTAACTGTTGGGCATTTGTGTCTGGAGCTAAGAAGAAAGGCGTGGAGTGAAAATACATAATTGGGAGCCATTTGCTATAGACAGTATTCAAAACTGTGGTAGTTGATGATAGGGTCTAGAAAGAGATTGCAGAATAGAAAGTAAAAGAGGCTCAAGAATGAGCCTGAAACCAGAAAAGCCAGTGTTCATGCTGCCTGTTACCTATCACCAAAGAGCAGAGACAGGGATTGAGTCTTTATGGGCAATTTATTCAGATGGTCGGTGATCTGAGAAGATGGCATGTTTGTACCCAACCACACTGTCTTAAATTCCATTTTCAACTGACACTTTTTATTTTTATTTTAAAAAACTTTTAATGACTTTATCAAGTTATACTTGACATATGATATAGGCATGTGTTTAAACTGTACACTCATAAAACCACCAATAGAACAAAAATAATAAATATATCCATCAAACCCAAATGTCTCCACATACCTCTGCAGTCTTTTCTTTTACTACCTCCTTGTCTTCTACTCCACATTGGAATGATACATATATACTCTTTTTTTTTATCTGGCTTCTTTCATTCAGCATGATTATTTTAAGATTCACTCATAATTTTGTGTGTAACCAACTGCTCATTATGTTTTACTTCACAAATCACATATCTGATAAATATTCCATCAAGAAAATTTATGAAGAATGATTCTTTCAATTTAATTTCTTTCTCTGATTTTGATATCAGATTAATGCTTGAGGATGCAAGGGAGATCTGGCTGTGACATCTATCACTCCATTGATTGCCAGGGTTGATTCTGCTGATCTGGTTGGTTAGGCGGGTGACCCTCACCAATCTGTGTGCATTCCTCCTGAAGCTACATGTTTGGTCAAAGAGGATGACCTTCCCAACTAGAAGAGAGGACCAGTCTTTGGTCAAGTGTATACAAGTAGCTCTACTCCCCTGCTAGAACCTTCAAAACAAGCTCTCGTTTGCCTTATTGAGCTTCTGAAAGGACCTGCCTTTGGTTTTATGAATTTTCTCCATTGTTTTTCTTTTTCTTTCTTAACCATATGGGAAAATATATTTGCAAATGATACCTTGGATAAGATTTGATCTCCAAAATATATAAATATCTCACACTACTCCATCCAGGAAGACAAGCACCCCAATTAAAACATGGGCAAAGGACCTGAACAGTCACTTCTCCAAGGAGGACATACAGAAGGCCCAGAGACATAGGAAAGGATCTCAGCATCACTAGCCATCAGAGAGATGCAAATTAAAACCACAATGAGATCCTACTTTGCCAATCAGAATGGCCATCATAACCAAATCAAGAAAAAAGTCCTGGAAAGGATGTGCAGAAAAGGGAACCCTAGTACACTGTTCGTAGGAACGCAGACTGGTGCAGCCACTGTGGAAAACAGTATGGAATTTCCTCAGAAAACTAAAAATGGAGCTGCCTTTTGACCCGGCAATTCCACTGCTGGGATTATGCCCTAAAAATTCTGAAAAATCAATTCAAAAGAACCTGTGCACCCCAAAGTTCTTAGCAGCACAATTTACAATAGCCAAGTGATGGAAGCAACCTTAGTGCCCATCAGTAAATTAATGGATCAAAAACTATGGTACATTTACACAATGGAATACTACGTAGCAGAAAGGAAAAATGGAACTCCTACCCTTCTCAACAGTATAGATAGATCTAGAGGGAATTATGCTAAATGAAATAAGCCAAGTGGTAAAATACAAATGCCATATGCTTTCACCTATAACTGGACCCTAATCAACAAAAGAAGCAAGCAAGCAAAATAGAACCAGAGACATTGAAATAAAGAACATGAAATTAGGAAAGACCAGCATTCATGCTGCCTGTCACACACTGAACCCAATAAGCAGAGATAGGTATTGAATATTTATGGGTCCTTTATTCATATGGCTGGCAATCCTAGAAGACAGAGGATCATACCCTAATGGACTGTCTTACATTTTCTTTTAAGCCAATCTTTTTATAACAGAAAAGAAAGTGCAGTGAAGGGTTTTGAAATTCAGAGAAGCTTAGATTAAAAACTGCAGCATTCTGGTCCTGGGAGTTTAGGTATCTCCCCAACCGGGGGAGGGGGGATAGGCAGTGTATGCCTCTCCCTGGAACTCAATGGCAAGGCTGTCTCCAGCTGTGCCCCAAGCAGTGGTCTTTAGCTGTGCCCTAGGACGTTGGCTGTCTCTCCGGGGAGTCAGGATGGTCCTTATCTACAGTTCCTGAAACAATAGCTTTAACATATGCATTACCTACTAGGTTTATTAACCATTTACCTTAAACCAAAATTGTCCAACTCTTGAGTCCCCTATGAAACAAACTGACAGTAACCAGAGGGGAGTGAGGGAAGGGAGGTTTGTCAAGGAACATGTATAAAGGACACATGGACAAAGCCAAAGTAGGGTAGGATTGAGGGTGGGAGGTGGGGATGGGTGGGGAAGGAAGAGTTGTGTGAGGAAAATGGAGACAACTATACTTGAACAGCAATAAAAAAATTGAAATGCCTTTTAAAATTAAAAAGCAAACAAACAAAAGAAACCCATTTATGAGAAGAAAAATGTAGGTAAGGGGTTTGGGATTCAAGGAAAAGTTAATCAGATAAAAGCTGCAGCATTCTTTCATCTGTGTCCTGGGCAGTGGTCTTTATCTGTGTCTTGTGCTGTGGACATCTCACCCTGGAGTACAATGGCTTAGATACCATCTTGATTGCTTGCAGTTCTCCTGAAGCACAAAGGTGGAACTGCAGGAGTTAAGGTGGGTCCTACTTTCAGTTACTGAAACAATAGCTTTTTACATGCATTGATTACTAAGCTTATTAGCTATTATGTAAACTAGAATTTTCCCTCATTTGAGTCCCTTATCAAGCCCCTGGGAATCTTCAGTTATATATGAATATTTAAAAACATACTTTTAGAATGACTTTCATGTTTTGTAAAAAAAAAGTTATATACTTATTTAAAAAACAGCAGGCAATACTTAAAAAGTGCAAAAAAGAGAAAAAAATCCCTTCAAATTGGCCCCAACCAGGAATAACCATTATCAAGCCTCAGTTTCCTTATCTAAGTAAAGAAGAACAAAAATAGTACCTCTTTATGACATTGTCATGGTAACTTAATGGGATAACCCATTTAAAGTGCTTACTCTGCTACCTTCCAGCGAGTAAACCCTTTATAAACATTGTCTGCTAAGATTGATAAACATTATTCTGGGCATCACTTACATTATACAAAATTAGTAAATGGATAGATAGAAAACATTTAATAGCAATAATATGCATAGTATTTTAAAATGTATAATTTTTAACTGCTTTAATTAAACCAAATAAAAATCAAAGTGAAAGTAAAGAAGCTGGTAAATTTCAGATAAATGTTTCTTACCTCTCAAAAGATGTAGTTACTAAAAGACTACTTTAAAGTTAAGCTAAAAGGTTTGTAAAAGGGATTATAGGCATTATATTTTTATCTCTATGTTTCAATTTTTGATAGCATTGCCTGATTCCCTGGATAGTTAAGATCATAGGTCCTGGAGATAGTGTGCTTGAATTTAAGTTCTGCTACTTACTATCTATAAGGTTAGTAAATTATTTAATTTCTAAGTGCCTCAGTTTTCTCATTTCTAGAATGAGGATTACAAAGTGCCTACTTCATTGGGTTGTTGTGAGGAATAAAAAATTAAAATGTATACAATACTTAGTACATTGCTTGGTATATAATAAACTATTATTATAAATATGAGGATGTAAGCCCCTTTGTACTTCTCCTCTCACCTCCTGATTTTATTAGCTATATTGTTATTTTTACCTTCCCATATTTTATATCATTGACACTTTGTTCTCCACCTAGAATTCTCTAAGTTGTTTGGTCTTGGTTCCATGTTTAAATGAATTTAATGCTTGTCATTAGTCTTTTTATCACTTTTTTTTTCATTACAAAAGTATATCCTCACTGGCTTGCTTCTTTATTCCTGAGTTCTTCATTTTTCTACTGGTTGTCTAAATTTTATCATCTAGTAGTTTTTTTTAAAGAAACACTCATAAGTGTTACATTTCTTGCACTTTTGCATGCTTGAGAATAGCTGTCAGTTGAAGGGCAAAATTTAGGAAACAAAATTTTGGGGTCACACTTTTGTTCCATTAAAAGTTCATCAATATTGCTCCATGGTCTTTTGTTATTTGTGGTTACACTGGTCCTTCAAGTTTTGGCTGCCATATTTCATTATATAAATTACAGTATTGGAAGTCAGATGATGGGGAAGGAGGAGGTGGCAAATTAAATTGAAATGCAATGGCCAGGAAAATGGGAAGAAAACACTGAGGTGTCACAAATGCTAAGGGTGTTTTTGACAAAGAAAGTAGTAGTGAATTCTGTCAAAGCTTCTGCAGGGTTAAAAATCTGTGAAAAATAGGATTCAGATGAAGGAAATGTGAAAGAGCATTCTTGACTGCAAGAATAATATGAGCAAAATCACATAGGTGTTTAAGTGTGTGTCTGGTGTGTGGGAGTACTGAGTAGGCCATTGTAGATGGAATATTGATTGCATGGGAGAAATGAGTTATGGCAGATCAAGTTACTAAGGATGCCTTGTTTTTTTTTCTGTCTTCCTCTGTACCTAGTTATTCACCTGGATTAAAGAAAAATGTCTCTGAGTTATTTTTCTTTTGCTCCCTCCTTTAGTGTTTTCCATATTTTTCTGTTTTTTTTTCCTTTGGAATAAAAGAAAATGGCTTTTAAGTTATGTTTTTTCCATAAATCAATTAACAAGTTAAATAAAAATTGAACAAATTGAATGAAACTGCTGGAGTACATAAAACAGTGTAGTAGTAGAGACATGTAAGGGAAGGATCAGAGCCCAGTATGTGTGTGGTAAGTGCTAACTCCCAGAAGTACAGGGTGCTTGGAAACACAGAAGAGCACACCTAACCCAAATTTGTAAGGTTATAAAGAAGACTCAGGGCAGGCTTCTGAGAGTAAGCGGTAAAGAAATTGAGACTTGTAAGATGCACAGTCAGGTGAAGGTGTCAGCCAAGACAATGTTCTAGGCAGAAGCTTGGACAAAAAGCTCAGACATCATGGACAGAAGCTTGAAATGGTGAAAAAGAATAGAATGTTTGAGCACTTGAAAGAGTTTTAGTGCAGAAGGCCTATTTATATTTTTTCCATTACAAAAGAAGTATATCCTCACTAGTAAATAATACATCAAAAGAAAGAAGAAAATAAAAGTTTTTCCCCACCTCTACAGATTCCCAGTATTAACCACTATTGACATTTTTTTTAGTATTATCTCGTATTCTTTACTATTCAGGTAAAATATCACACTTACATATACATGTTTATAGTAGTAATAGTTTTAAAAATATATGATCTTATGGGGATGCCCCTGTAGGTAACTAACTGTTTTTCTCTTGCTGCATTTAAGATTCTCTCTTCATCTTTAACCTTTGGCATTTTAATTATAATGTGTCTTGGCATGGGCCTCATTGCATCCATCTTCTGTGGGATCCTCTGTGCTTCCTGGACTTGGATGGCTATTTCTTTTACCAAATTAAGGAATTATTATTTCATTATTTTTTCAAGTAGATTTCCAATTTCTTGCTCTTGCTGTTATTCTTCTGGCACCCCTGTGGTGCAAATGTTCAAATGCTTGAAGTTGTCCCACAGGCTGCTTACACTATCATTATTTTTTTAAATTCTTTTTCTTTCTTGTTCTGATTGGTTGTTTTTTGCTTCCTTATGTTCTAAATCATTGATTTGATTCTCAGCTTCATGCAATCTACTGTTGTTTCCCTGTAAATTGTTCTTTATTTCAATTAGTGTACTCTTCATTTCTGACTGGATCTTTTTTATGCTGTTGAGGTCTGCACTCAATTGCTTGAGCATCCTTATAACCAGTGTTTTGAACTCTGCATCTGATAGATTGCTTATCTCTATTTTGTTTAGTGCTTTTTCTGGATTTTTGATCCATTGTTTCATTTGGGCAATGTTTATTTCTCTTCTCATTTTGGCAGCTTCCTTGTGTTTGTTTCTATGTATTAGGAACAAACTATGTATTGTTTCTATGTATGTATGTGGAGCTGTTATGACTCCCTGTCTTGGTAGCATGGCCTAATGTAGTAGATGTCCTGTAGGGTGCAGTGGCACATAAGACTGTCAGCTGATTTCTCAAACGAAGCTTTGTAAGAAAAAAGGAATTGATTAGAAATATTCAAAGTAATGAAAAGCAGGGACCTATATTCAAGATTGCTCTACCTAGTAAAAATATCATTTACAATCAAACTGCAGATAAAATGCTTCCTAGATAAGAAAAAAACTAAAGGAGTTCATCACCATGCCTTTATTATGAAATGTTAAAGGGACTTATTTAAGAAAAAGAAGATCAGAGTAAAGGAGAGGACTTCCAGCCAAGATGAAAGCATAAATGGAAACACTGTGCCTCCTTGCACAACCAAAATTAAGGACAACAAAGATTTACAAACAATAACACAACCAGAACACAGAAAATTGAACTATGGAAATCCAACAACCATTCAACCACACTGGTAAGAGGAGTGGAGTCAGCACTCAGTGGAGAGGGAACACTGCAGGAAAAGGCAGTGGCTGGCAGACCCGGGAGCACCAGGGAGTGTAGGTGGACTCGAGCTTGCAGACCCCAGACACACAGGGAGGAGACAAGCAGAGCACGCAGGGTGGTTGGCTGACCGTTGACACACATTCACGCTCAGATAAACTAGGCAAGAGCAGGCAGTGAGACAGACCACACAGCCCAGGGCCCCAGAAATGGGAAATAAAGCCTAAAAACACTGGTTGAAAAGGTGCCAGGAGAGACTCCCACCCTCACAAGAGATGTCATTGGGGAGACCTGCAGGATCCTGGAGCATGCATAGGCCCACCCACCTAGGAACCAGCACCAGGGAAGCCCAGTTTGCTTGTGGGAGGCAGCAGAGGGGATGCAAATCCGAGAGAGCATGGGACAGGCTACATTGTTCCCTCTCTGTCCCCGCCCCCACAGACAGCATCAAAACCCAGCAGCTAGGTTGCCCCACCCTGGTAAACACCTAAGGCTCCACCACACATATGTAGCAGGCACCACCTGACCAAATATGACTCAAACAGAAGAACAGCTCAAAGCCCCAGAGCCAATACTTCTAAGTGACCAAGAGAGAGCCAACCTATCAGATGCACAGTTCAAAACACTGGTGATCAGGATGCTCACAGAATTGGTTGATTCTGGTCGCAAATTAGATGAACAAATGAAGGTGATGCTAAGTGAAATGAAGGAAAATGCACAGGGAACCAATAGTGATGGGAAGTAAATGGACTCAAATCAATGCAGTGGACCAGAAGGAAGAAAGAAGCAACCAAACAGAAAAGAATGACGAAACAAGAGTTCAAAAAAATGAGGAGTGGCTCGTTCTCTTTAAATGTTCCAACATCTGAATTATAGGAGTAGCAGAAGGGGAAGAGGAAGATCAAAAAGAGAAAAAGTTATTTGAACAAATAATAAGGGGGACCTCCCTAATCTGGCAAAGGAAATAGACTTCCAGGAACTCCAGGAAGTTCAGAGAGTCCCAAAGAAGGTGGACCCAAGGAGGAACACACCAAGGCACATCACAATTACATTAGCCAAGATTAAAATGAATGAGAGAATTCTAGAAGCAGTGAGAGATAAGCAGACAGTCACCTACAAAGGAGTTCCCATCAGACTGTCAGCTGATTCCTCAAAAGAGACCTTACAGGCAAGAAGGGGCTGGAAAGAAGTATTCCAAATCATGAAAGGCAAGGAGCTACATACAAGATTGCTCTATTCAGCAAAGCTTTCATTTAGAATGGAAGGGCAGATAAAGTGTTTCCCAGATAAGGTCAAGTTCAAGGAGTTCATCATCACCAAGCCCTTATTATATTAAATGTTAAAGGGATTTATCTAAGAAAAAAGAAGATAAAAAATATGAACAGTGAAAGGCCAACAAACTCAGAGTTATTAACATCCACACCAAAAACAAAAGCAGACTAAGCAGACACCTAAAACAGGAGC
This sequence comes from Carollia perspicillata, assembly GCA_004027735.1. NCBI lineage: Eukaryota > Metazoa > Chordata > Mammalia > Chiroptera > Phyllostomidae > Carollia > Carollia perspicillata. The sequence continues at coordinate 33 of PVKM010002480.1, read as the reverse complement.
AGAGCCACAGAAATGGAGATCATGTGGAAGGTT